>JANHGD010003114.1:106066-120656 GCA_027560375.1 Imantodes cenchoa
TTATACATGTATCTACTTTGCTAGTGTTTATGCTTATATCAATAATTCCTATCTTGTATGTGCTTGACAAAAATAAAAAAAAAATAAAAAAAATTGCTGAGGTAAAAGAGGGCGGGCTTGTGAGGAGGGCTGGTGAAGCTTCAACAAGGAGGAATGTGTTAAGAATGGAGTAAGGGATTAACAAGCAACAAACATATGTCATAGACATGAGATGATGATGCTATGATATTATTCCACTGTTGGGGGAGATGTCTAAGAAACTGCCAGTATTTAGCAAGCTGTTGCTTTTTAAGAATGTTTAGGAGAAGCTCACTTAAGGCAAGGAACACTCACTATTTCACCCGGTACCCAAAACAACCTTTATAAAACGAATGTCCCCCTTTTTTTCCCTGACTTTCTTAGTGAATGAGTGATCGTTTGGAACATAAAATCTAACTTTTAGGAGTTAGGGAAAAGTAAGCGCACTCATCCTTACCATTTAAAATGGTTAAAATGGTTTTAAATTGGTTTTGTTTTTTCCAACAGTTTTGCTGTATAGAGTTATAGAGTTTTATCATTGTTTTATTTGATTTGATTGTTTTCACTATTTGATTTAATTAGTAAACCAAATAATAATAAAGCCAAAATAATTACATCAAACAGAACAATTAAAATAAGTGGTGTATTTCTTGTCCAATTGTTACCCCAGTGAAATTATTAGTTTATGCTTGGAATGGGATCATCTTAATTCATGTATCATCATTTTAAAGATTTATAATATTTCAGAATTTGATAATTCCTTCCATAAACTTTTTTCTTGTCCTTTTCTCAATTAAAAAAAAAAAACCAGTGCTGAAAAATATTTTTTTTAAAAAAAGAAATATTCTACATCAAGAAGACAGCCAATACAGATAGTCCTCGACTTATGGCCACAATTGACCTCAAAATTTGCATGGCTAAGTGACAAATTTGTTAAGTGAATTTTGCTCTATTTTATGAACTTTCTTGCCACTGTTGTTAAGGGAATCCCTGCAGCTATCAAGTTAGTAGCCCTTTTGTTAAGTGACTCTGGCTTCCCCATTGGCTTTTCTCATCTGAAAACTGCACAAGGGAATCACATGACCCTGGGACACTGCAACTGTCATAAATATGAGTCAGTTGCGCATGAATTTTGATCATGTGACCAAAGGGATGCTGCGATGGTCCCATAAAAATGGTCATAAATCACTTTTCTCAGTGCCGTTGCAATTTTGAATGGTCACTAAATGAACTGTTGTAAGTCAAGGACTACCTGTACATGCAAAGATAAAAATAAGCAGAGAAATTGTTAGCAGTCCTGTAGTGATGATATTTCAAATGAGACTGATCTACCAATTCTTTGTATGTATATGGGGAAAAATCTGAGCCACAGGAGGAAGAAATATGTTTTCTATTGCTTTGGGGTTTTGTTCCCTTTTGTTAATGCTTCCCTTTAACTATTGCTAATAAATTAGGGTCCAGACCTCAGAATATGCATTTCTTTGAAAGGTCTGCACTGAATTTAGTAAAAACCTGGACTCATGCTATGCCTTGCCTCTTCTTGCTTACCTTCTTCAATCCTCCCTTCACCTCCACCCAATCTACTACTCCCTCCCCGCATCTGGTAGCAACCACTTATCTACTTGTGGGCCTGGGATTTGCAAGTTTCTGCTGGCTTTCATGCTAACTTTGGGAAGCCAGAATGAAGTTGTGTTGCCTGACAGCTGTGGGATTCAGTTAATAATGGTCATTGGGACTGCAGGGATTGCCTTTGCTAAGTAAATGGTTCATGCCTTACGACCAATTTCTTAGCAATGGAAATTCTGGTCCCAATTGCCATTATAAGTTGAAGATTACTTCAAAGCAGCCCCTCCCTCTCTTGGGGTTGCATAGGGCTTCATGGGGTCTTTGGGAAAAAATGAAACTGCTTTAAGGTGCTGGGAGAGGGCCTAGTTTGTACTCTAATGTGCTCCAAAGCACTTTTGGGGGATTGAATTGAAGCACTACCCAGCCCATCGAATAGTTCCATGGTAATACGGTGTATCCCTATGATGTGATGCAGTTAACAGCTTACCGTATTTTTTGGAGTATAAGACGCACCAGAGTATAAGACGCATCTTAGTTTTGGGGGAGGAAAATAGGGGGAAAAATCTACCTACCAGGTATTCATCTGGTTAGCGTCCTTAGTCTGGTCAGCTTCAGCACCATTATTTTATCCCCTGGTTAGGGCTAGAAAAACCTTTTTCAGAGGGAGTGGGAATGAAAACAAGCCTGCAAAGACTTAGGGCTGGAAAAAAACTTCTTCAGAGGGAGTAGGAAGCCGGGAAGATTGTTAGCATCTCGTTCGGGCTGGGAAAAAAAGCTTTAAAAAAACACTACATTCGGAGTATAAGATGCACCCACATTTTCAGCCTCTTTTAGGGAAGAAAAAGGTGCATCTTATACTCCAAAACATACGTTAGTTTAGGGGAAAAGGCTCCAAAATATTGATTGTTAAATGAATAGCTTACTCTATCACTATAGTACCCTCCGGCTCTTGCACGTTTTTGCCTTCATATACTTTTTTGTGCTTAATTGATGGATCAAGGAAGGAAATCAAATCAAAACAAAACAAAACAAAGAAAGTGACAATATTGCTTTTAAATGTTTAAATCCCTAACATTCCTGGAGTTAAAAAAAATATTTCCTGTATTACTCGGTAGACTTTTCTAGCTCTCAGTTCTAACTTACCCAGAGCCCAAATGCCTTTCCAAGTTGGAAACTGTTTATTTTAGATATAACTGATAAGACAGGCTTGGCCGGTTTTATATGGCGTGAAAAGAAGGAAGACTATTTTTCCAAGAGAAGAACACTGATGTTATCTAGTTGGGTAATGAAACGTTGACAAATGAACAATCAAGCTCAGAGAATACCAAAGACTCCAATTTTGCTAGCAAGCTTCGTTTCAAAATGTTCCCAAGCAATGATTCTGAAAATTCTGGAATCAAAATTTGAGGAAATCTGGAACAAACTTCAGGGTTGGAGTGGCCAAGCACGTCATGGTAGAAAACAATATCCTGCTTTTCCAAGCACAGACTAAGTACTAAGACTCAGTCTCCTTCAATGTAATATGTAAGTACATTAGTTCTTCTTAGGATCTTTCAGTATGAGAGGGCTGGAAGGTATCTATTATGTTCTCGGGTTTTTTGGTGGTTTTTTCCCCCTCACCTGACTGCCCCAGATAGGTATCAGCTTCAGTACTGATAAACAAGATTTTATTTGTATTCTAAATAAAGGTTAAACAAAAAATAAGATCGAAGGAGAGCAAGTTGTTCTTCTATTAAAGAAACAAACTCACAATCTCTGTCCCAAGGTTTTGATGCCGAATGCTAATTCAGCAGTGGATTGGTATGCTCAGCTATACAGGTTGGGTCTGTACAGCCCAATATTTCAAAAGAAAAAGGAAAAAAAGGAAGACGGTTTTAGGCTCCCATCTCCCGATCATAATTGCTTTTGAGCAGACGGGATTCGCGAGCGCTGGGGTATCCGCTCAGGGGGAAAAAAATGTTAAGGCGAAGAAGGTAACCAGGTCGGTTTGAGCGCAGGCTTCTCCTTCGCGCGCCCTGAATTCGCTTCGCCTCGCCTCTCTCAGCCACCTGCGCTGTGCGTATGCCTCCGAGATGCAGACCCCCTTTGGGCACGCCAGGTTTCCCAGAGGCTGACAGCCCAGCCTCTCGGTAACCCGGCTGCCGACGGGAGGGCAGCCAGTTGCGAGCAGGGTGGAGGGAGGCGGAGGGTGGGGAGAGGGAGCCCTCCTCCTCCTCCTCCTTCCCCGAGGTTGGACGGCGGTAGTGGTTCTGCAGGCGGCAGCGGCGGTATCATTTCGGGACTGGGCGGCTGCTCTGTCGCTTATCTCCCACCCGCTACTGGAAGGGCCCGGGCATGTCCCCAGCCGAGAGGTAGTTACTTCGCTGCTGCTGCCGCCGCGCCCCCGTGCGCCCGCTTTCCTCGATTCGCTCCCGCATCATGCTTGGGCAGAGCCGCCGGGGGTTGCCGGTGCTGCTGCCGTTCTTCGCGCTCCGCGGCGCAAACCCAGAAAGGCGTCCGGCTGCTCCGGAGCAGTTGAGCTCTTTTCTTTCTTTGCCGGCTACTCCGGTTCCAGCGCAATAACGATGAGGCGGCACCGTTACTTGCTGGAACGCGGCGCTGCGGACGCCCCGGCCGAGGCTGAGAGCGAAGGCTGCGGGGCCCCCGAGGGCTCCAAGCGGGGCCCTTTGTGCGTGTGCTGCCGCCGACGCCGACGCCACCGCGACTGGCTCTACGAGTCGTACTATTGCATGAGCCAACAACACCCGCTGCTTGTCTTCCTGCTGCTCATCGTGATTGGCGCCTGCCTAGCTTTGCTCGCCGTCTTCTTTTTCGCCTCCGGGCTGGTAAGTTGCCTGTCGCTTAGAGTGGCGCTCTTTGGCGGGCAAGGAAATTTGCCGCCACCTCGAGGAAGCGTCCCCTGCCCCTCAGACTCCCAGACAGACGTGCGGGAGGTGGCCTTCCGTTTCGCTCTTGAGAGCCGCGGAGTTCTTGCTCCGAGAACTAGTATCGGACCCTGCGGTCTGGCTCACCTTCGGACCTCCAGGCCTCGCTCAGGATTTACCCCGCTAGAGTTTAGCAAAGAAAGGAGCCCGAGGCATCGCCCTCGACCTGCTTTAACGACGCCCCAGTACATGTGGCCCCGAGCACTGGCTCCAGAGCGTTGTTTTTCAAGCCCTGCGAAACTTTTCAATACAGAATTTTGTGTACATTTTCCACTGTCCTCAAATATTAAGAAATCAAGTGACCATCTTATTTTATTCTAAACAGGATTGATTGTTAATTGATGACGTCATCCTCGTCATTATTTGAGTTACTGTCAAAGCAACCTGTTTTCTAATATTGAAAACATTTTTCAGCTACTGTATTGTATATTGCATCTATGGAAAGCCTCTGTTTTTTAGAATGTTAAGGATGTGGTGGCAACTGCTAATGCTGCCATTGTATACCTTAATTGTATTGATTTTTAAAAAAATATCTGGATCCAAAGCCAATTCAAAAATATATTTGATGGAAATGCAGTTATTCCCAGGATTGCTTAAGTCCAATTTCATTAAGTTTTGTTTTACAGTTTGAAAAGTTTGTACAGTACTCTCTGTTTTTATGACATTACTTTAGTGTTAGGAGCACTCATTCTTCCAAACATATCCGGGTCTGAATTCATGATCTGTACACCAGAATCTGCTCTCCCTTTTTCATTTTTATGTCTGATCCCTGAACAAGGGCTACAATCAATTGCAGAGTTATTACTGAGTTTTCAAAGGATTTTGTCTCTCTTTAAACCAAGGACTGGCTTCCATGCCCTGCAAGCTTTTAACTTTAAGGTTTTGTTTTTTAAGCTCATTTTCACTGCAGCCTCCTTTTGATTTGCAAATCAGTTTTATTTTATGTAATCTCTATAACTTCTACAGTTCATGTAAATAAAAGAGGCTGTATAGTTATTTCCAAGGGTAATTATGTGGTTCTTTTATTGTGCTTGGTCCTGTTAGTTCCCAGTTTTGTTAGTGGAATTTACACATACCAACTAATTTAGTCATCTGCCTGGCTCCTTGGAAATAAGTCTTAGATTTCAGTGAAGTTCACAGCCAAGTAACTGCTTAGGCTCTCAGTCCAAATTTAATTCTTCTAATTCATTTGCTTGGTTTCTCTCCTGCTGACAGATTAACCTTGTTGGCATTTGTTGTCTAAGTGACAAGAATTTTAAAGGTACACAATTCTTTGGTATCCACTTTTTAAAATGTTTTCATCCCAAAGGAGTTTAAAAGACCATCTCTCTTTTTTCTCGGTATATATGGCCAAACAGAGCAACTTACGTATTATATTGCAGGGCTCCATCACTAAGTTTTGGGAAACCCACGGGTTTGCAAAAATTGGCCCGAGGAAGATCTCTTAAGGAAAGGTTACCTCTGAATAAACTGGTGGAGAATTACTGTCACTTCCATTCAAAGTTTATTTCACTCCAGGACCAGAATTAAAGAAAACAATCAATAAACTGTTTAAAAGTAGGAGAGCTAGGCTAGACATGAAACTCAAGCTAAAAGGTTAGAAGAGAACATTATATTTAACACTAGTACCACTTAGCAGTATAAACGGTGTCTTTAAAGCTAGGAAGCAGAGCATTATTTGAGTGTCTTCAATGGCCACAGACTTTGGATTGCAGGAGGAACCTGAAAACAGAGAGGGTGGAATTAAGTATCCTGGAGAAGCTCATAACTGATTGACACCGACAGAAATAGTCAATGCTACAACCCATTTATTATCTATACTTGCTCTAATTATTACATGCAATTAGAAACCTCCCCCCCCCCCAAAAAATTGTCTGTTCTACATATTAGATTGACAATATGATAGGCTCATAATTTTCATAGAAGGGAAAGTATGCTGAGGGATATTTTTGGACCTATTTTGGTAATCCCTATGCTCCCTACTTCTGTTTGTATTGCAAATAGGAATTCTGATAAAGCAGAAGCCTTGGGCTTTGGAGAGTTCACGTGAACATGATTGAATTCTATGCCAGACAATACTGCTCAAACAAAAACTGGCATGGAAAAATGCAGATGATAAAAACTGGACCAGCATGGACATCCCATGCTCTTTTCAGTGTGCAAATACTGGGCACAACATCAAAACTAAGCTCTATCTCCATTTTTTAAAAAAGGGTGTTCTTCCTATAGCATTAACATATATATAAGTAGGATTATCCCAAAGCCTGATATTCAGGAAAATAAGTAGTATAATCATTGGCCAATACTGTAATCTAAAATAAAATACTAGAAATTTGTGGGGTGAGAGATGCTTGTTTTCTTTCTATAAAAAAGTAATATCCTTCCTTTCTAAAGCATGTGCACCAATCATTTTTTGAATGTTTTATGTTTACAGTAGAACTCTCTAAAGACATTTTGATATTTTAAATGAAGAGAATTGTCTTATTGCAGCCAAGACAAGATCTACACTGGAGTATTGTTGTGCATTCAATGCTAACACTATTCCATCAACAGACCAATTGCTCCTCAGGAGGAGCCTATAATTAATACTATATGATGCTACCTGTGGTTTAAATAGGAGTTCCAGGCACATAATCTATAGCACTAGAAATGCAGGAGAAACATAGGAGACGTTAGAAAAGTTAAAGAATGTTAATAACCTAGAGGACTACATTTGTGGGCTCCAAATGCTGCCATGTGCTTTTTAAAAAGCCTGTGAAGTATTTGCGAGTGTGGAGATCTGCACAGAAACAGAGTTTGAAAAAAATATGCAATTGTGCCTTTTCACTTCTCTCTCTCTTTCTACGGGAAATAAATCAGAGATCTCTTATTAGTTTTTCAATTGCCGTAGTCACAATTCTAAGTTGGTGGGCCGTGTCTATCAACACAGCCACATTCTGAACTCATTCCTCACAGTAACAGCTACAATATTGTAGTATTCAAGCTTAGTTTATTCAATGGTGCATGGTAACTGAAGCCACTCAACAGACCAGCCATAAAAGCAGAGAGGGAGGGCAGGAGGGGAGTGCAGTAGTATCAGGGAAATTGGAAAATATCTTGTGAGTCAGTCAGAAGTCCCAATGATGGGATAAAATGAATGCAGAGATTAGTCCTCAAAAACCTATTCCAGTACTTTTTCAATGTCTGAATTGAGAGATTGAATGTTGTTGATTTTCTTCCTACTCTATTCCTTTCCGTGAGAAAAAATACCTTCTGGATCTTATGTCTAACTTCTTAGGCCAATTTAAATGTTTTCCTGACTCTGAATGTGCCATGAGTGCCCTGAACTGAGAAGCTATTGTGAGGTACGGAAACCAGTGTATGCATTAGCAGAAGCTCGCCTGGTTTATAGAGATATTTTGAATGTTAGAGTTTGGTTTGTCTTTGGCATTCCAAACATGCCATAGGAAGTGGGGGTGAGTTCATTTCTTATATATTTAGAAGGCTTTTTTCCTCAATGGTTAATAACAAAAATGGTGTGAGGAGAGGGAGAAAGGATTAGCCACATATTATTTTGTCCATAACAGCAGTTTTCTCTTACAGTCAAAAGAAAAGTTGTCCTTGGTTCTGATTGCCATTATATGATAAATCAGATTTAGGGATACTGAGAAGTTTCTTGCTTAAAAGCTTTTGTCTTGCCAAGAAACTATTCATGGTCAAATATTTTTTCAATCTATATATCAAATCTCTCGATTACAGTACATTGCATAATATATTGCATTGATATAAATTCATAATTTTTACTTTGTCATTAGAAAATTTTAAAACACTAGCGAATATTTATAAATTATATGGTTATTCGTACCACAATATTTTGTTTTAATTCAGTGATAAAACAAAGTTATGAAAATAATGTTAATGTCCTTACTTGCAAAATAGTATGAAACATT
Source organism: Imantodes cenchoa (assembly GCA_027560375.1). Classification (NCBI taxonomy): domain Eukaryota; kingdom Metazoa; phylum Chordata; class Lepidosauria; order Squamata; family Dipsadidae; genus Imantodes; species Imantodes cenchoa. The sequence continues at coordinate 114,504 of JANHGD010003114.1, forward strand.
AAGTTTATAATTATGCAACTGCTGTGTAATTTGCAGCACAATTTTCAGTATTTTTAATATTAAGATGTAATGAGAACATTATTCTTTCTGCTTTTTAACAATTCAGTAATCAGTTCAATAATTATCTGGCTACTGATTTGGATTTGTAAGTACATGAGACACTTTTTAAAAAAAATTTGTATAAAAATTATTGCACTATATAAATTTCAGTTTATAATTAATGAAGTACCCCCCTTCTGTGCGGTTTATACTATTTAAAGCTCCTACTAGAACTAGGGATTTTACTTTTGCTCTGATAATGCCAAACAAAATAACAGATTATACATAGTGGCCACCTAAAAAATACCTTTCACAAAGCCTTTAATCTCTTATAGCTGAGCCTGTAAACAAAATGTCTATTTAATTCAGTGTATTTCCCTGGTAAAAAGGCAAGTCTTCTTTATATACAGAAATGGTACAGAAACAAATCTTCTAAAACTTGTGCAGTGCAGGAATTCTGCCTGCCCAAATTGGTTTGAGAATTTCCCTTTCAGCTTGACTCATTAGAATATTACATCTTTTAACATATAATTTCTTAGACAATTAAACATTTCATTTCCTAAATCAATATCAGAGAGGAAATTGCAAGGTTTGAAATGTGGGACATTCCAATGACAAAGCTGAATATTTTTCTTTTGTATTAACCTATTACTTATTCTGCAACAAAGTATATATCCTACTATTTTATTCTTGATGAAATAAAAATTAAAACGACTAAGGTCTACTTTAAAGAAGAAATGCTTCAACATTGAACACGTGTTTTCAAGTGAAAAGAATGAACTCCCGCTGCAGGTTTTCAAAAGTTCCTTACTAACTGAGCATTATATATTATTTTTATTTTCAGGAACTACTTACTTATATTTGAGATTAATACATGAAAATCAGGAAGAAAACTATTGTATGTGGCCTCATCTCCAGCCTAATTTTGAAAGGGTGACTTCTTCCGTAGGCAAACTGTTAAAAGTTCACAAACAGTCAATTACTGTTAAAAGTTCACAAATGTCTTTTAACACCACAATCAATTGAAACATTACAATTTTTCAGGAAAGTAATACAATCAAAGCCATTTGAGAAACATTCTCCCACTCCCTCCATCCTTCTGTCTAAAATCACATGATTTTTATTGAGAAGTTAATTTTCCAGTCCACACATGTTTCCCAGCATGACACTGGGACTCTGTTTCTCAAAATTTCATAAAACAGTTTCTCTGACATATTTTTTTTTCATTCTACTTAATTGTATAACCAATTTTCAAGCTGGAGAGGATAACTGGAATACAATACTTGCTGTGGTTATGCTACTGTTAATTTCAGCTGGGTTTATATGCAATGCAATTTCATTATATTCAAGATTCTTATAAATTAATTTTAATAAATTTCTGCATTTCAGAATTACAAAATTGTTGTCAGCAGAGTTCAAACAGCAATTTTAAAATATATTCACATTTTGCTGACATCAATACATACAAACAGTTGACATTAACAGTATCATTCAAACTCTTTTCAGACAATTAAGAATTAGATTTTGAAGGGAGAAGGGGATTAAACTGTGCCCCTGACACTGCCCCTGAATCTTTACATGTTCCTTAGAATAGCTCATCAAATGCTAGGTGCACAGAAATTGTTCATGTGATGTGTCAGTCTTGCCTACCCTTATTGTGAATATTTGGCCATATTTAAATATTTGGCCATCAATCTCAAAAGTGGAACAGGTGAAGACTACCCATAAAGAAAACTGTAGTCAAGAAGGCTTGCAGTCAGTGTTGGGGTACGAAATATTAAAGTATGATGTATATGTGGCTTTCCTTTTCTTTTCCCCTCAATATATAAAAGTAAATTCCTTGACATCTTAGATCAGGCGTGTCAAACTCAATTTCACTGAGGGCCTTATCAGGGTTGTGTTTGATGTCAAGGGTCAGGGTGGGCGTGGCCAGCTCAACATCACTCGTGTTGGGGGTGCCTGTGGTGGCCCGAGCACTCTGCCAGTGAAAATGGGGCTCCCAAGCTCCGTTTCCAGCTGCAACAGCCTCCTGCAACCTTCTGCCAGCAAAAATGGAGCACAAGAGGGCCGCACGCAGCCCTCGCAATCTCTATTTTCAGCTGCGATGGCCTCCATTTTCGCTGGCAGAGGCTCTGCGAGCCAGTCCTTTGCTGTTTCCAGGGTAGCTCCGGGGGCCAGATCTAAGCACCCTGCGGGTCGGATCCAGCCCCCGGGCCTTGAGTTTGACATACCTGTCTTAGATAATTTTACAAAAAGGTCTAGGAGATTCTAACAATTTTTTGAAAAACCTCAGTGCTAGAATAGCTCCAAGCAGAAAAAGAAAAAAAGAAAGACATTGATCTCACGAGACCTTTGGTAGCGCTACTGTGCACTTCTGCAGGAACTGAATTTGGCCCTCACTTTGAGGGAAGCAGATGGCAAAATGTACTTGTGATGTCAAGATGTCCCTTTTCCAGTTGCATCATGATGTCATATACAGGCACATAAAGGTTGAGCATGTCTTGTGATGTCATGGTACAGATTTTGTTTCATCAGTTTGAGGTTGTGATGTTGCGGAAGACACTCATGTTCCCATTGTTTGCATTTAGAAAATCTGTAAAGACACATCTCTGTCACCAAACTTTTAAATGTCAATGTTTGAGTTGACTTTCAGTTGCCTTGTTACCACACAAAGAAATACAGTCTCAACTGTATTTGTGACAACCACAATAAGGACCAGCAATCCCTTGTTAAGCAAAGTGATGGCTGAGTGAAACAACAACTGTGCTTACACTCCATCTTCAACTTTCTTTTGTTTTACAGACCTGCAAATGTCATAAATATAACAACTGATTACAGAACTATTTCTTCATCATCTGTATTACAAATAGGTGTAATAAGAACCAGTACCAGGATTAGCTTGGTAATATTTTTCAGCTGAAATTTTATCCGGTAGTGTGATTTATAGCTGGTCACATTACCACTTGTAACTGGAATCCAAATGCGGAACAGACAACATTGTTATCACCACCACCATCATCAATATTTCCACTTTCCCATTCATAGAATATTTAAAGCATCTAACACATCTAATAAATACAACAAATAAAATAACCAAATAGAATAAAATAAGACAAAACTGTATTCAAATATATATAATTCTAATGAACTGCTTTAGGGGAATGTATACAGACCATCCTGAACTCCCAATACTTGATTTTATCTGCTGGATGTGATTGAGAGGGAGAACTGGAACTATTACATTGCATAACAGAATCTCCAAGATCCAATCCACTAGGGCAGTGATGGTGAACCTTTGGCACTCAGTGCCAAAAAGGTCACGCAGAAATGTTGCGTGCGCGCTCATCAGGTTCGCGTTTCAAAAAAGCCGAACTTCCGGGTTCTAGCACGCATGTGTGCCCAACAATCAGCTGGCCAGCATGTATGTACACACAGGTTTTCAGCACTGCCATGCACACAAAGAGATCACGCTCTGGAAAAGCCAAACCTCCGGGTTCTGGCATGCATGCGCACCCAACAATCAGCTGCCAGTATGCATGCACATACTGGTTTTTGGCACTGCTGCACATGCCAAGGACAGCTGATCATTGTGCGTGCATGCGTGCCAGAAACCTGGAAGACAATTAGGCAAGGCTGTGTGTGCCAGGCGACATGGCTTCACATGCCACTTGGGCATGTGAGCCATAGGTTCGCCATCACAGCACTAGGGTATTGAAGAGAATATCGTGATCTATAATGCCAGTGATTTCATAAAATTACGAAGAACTTGAACTTCCTTGAATTGGAGAGCCTTTCCCCTTGGACTTACTAAAAGAAACAAATCCAACCCTATGCATGCATGTCTGCTACAATCCAATGATGTTTACTCCTGGATAAGCTTCAGGATTGCAATCCCAGTTAATAAATCAAAGGAATGATAAATTTGGGGCAATCTTTTAAGTAAACATTTGGTTGTCTTGTTTACTTTTGTGATTTTTTAAAAAAAAATATTTGGCTGGAAACAACTTTTCCTCCTTTCACAATTAGATAGTCTCATTTATATAACATGCTTGACGAAATCAAAGGGAGAGGAGATAGCCTGTCAGGAAAATACTGTAATCCACTTGATTATAATCATAGGAGTTCTAAGTTCTAAGCTAAAACAACCCTGTAATTGTTCGGGGCTAAACGTAGTTCCCCAAGTCAACCTGAGCTAGGATGAAAGAATTATCAGAGATTAAAAGTCCTTCTAACATCAAATTATGCCAGTTTGATCTAATGGTTAAGGCATCAGGCTAGAAAATGGGAGACTGTGAATTGAAAGTCCTTCCCTAGCCATGAAAGTCAGCTGGGTGATTTTGGGCCAGTCACTCTAAGCCCAACTCATCTCACAGGGCTGTTTTTGTAAGGAAAATAGGAGGAGGAAGGTATGTTGTATATGTTTGCCACTTTGAGTTATTTGTAAAAAGAATACAGGCAGGAAATATACAAACAAACAAATATTTTGGAGAGATCCCACTAAAAATAACTTCTCTAAGCATCTTTAATCCTCCTCCTACAGTTATAGTTCTGGGTGTGGTGGTGTTGTGTATGAGAAACCCACCACACTTTTTTTTCCTTGTCTAAGGTCAAAAAAGGAAAATACAGCAGTTGATAGATAACCTCATGGACTCTTTCGTAGTGTCTGCTCCCTGATTGATCATCATAATTTATGCACTGCTGGCACCTAAGGAGGAAGAGTGGCTTACTCAGTTGACCATTTTTTGAGAATGTAGTATGGAAGGGATACTCTGTTCTATGTGAACGTTGAGAAAGCTGAAGATACATTTCTCAATGTTGTCAAAATATTTCAGAATTGACCCACAATATTAATTTTGGATTTGGGGCTAGTTAATGAGTACTGCTAAGTTATTTTCTGCATTACTTTTGATACTGGGAATTACATGGATAGGACTAAAAAATTGGACACAGAGAGAAAGGGGAAAGTTGAATCAGTGCTTCCATCCATAAATAATCAGTTGGTGTGGTCAGGGCTGATGAGGATTAAATCTTTGAGAACTTCCTTGCACTTATGGTACAGTATATGGCATTTTTTACCTTGGAATCCTAATACATGCAACAGTAAAACTACAATTTATTATGTGCTTGTCTTATCCACAATTCTTAAAGAGGTTGCTTAACTATTATGTGAGCGAGTTGCTTGTGGTTCTCAATAAACAGAAGAACAGGGAAGATAATGAACACATGTACAGTTTTATAAACAGAGCCTCAAGCATAACAGGGGGATAACTGTTGCCTTGAGGGGCATACAAAAAGAAATAGCAAGAAGTAATGATTTTAAACTACAAAAAATGAACTGTAATGATTTTTAATATAATTCTAGAGGATCCTTTCAGTATTGATTTGCTCACTGCGAAATATCTGAATAGAAGTTTTTATTGGGGTCTCAATGCAGTTTTTTTTAATTGAAGGTGTTTTTGTTCCCTAATCAGAGTTTATTCTGGAAGATAGTAGCTGTATAAATTTGTTTAATTAATTAATTTCAGACATATTCTAGATCTTTCTCAGAGTAATGATCACTGTGAAGACATATGTGAGGCCTGTTCTTTTGCTTTTGTTTTTCTATCAACTACTAGGAATTATGTTTTCTCTATGGATTTATATATTAAACAGCCTCACTGACCTTGCAGAAACCACAACACATGACTAAACTTTCCTATAGAAGAGTTTTGTTCATTTAAATCTATCTTGAATTTTAAAGGTGTTTGCATTTTCTTGGCTCAGAGTAATAGAAGAATAAAATTAGAACACTGTAATTACCTTGTTGTTTTAAAAATCACTCTTTGGAGAGTTTAAATGGAGAATGAATAATCATTATGAAATTAAATGGAGATTAAATGGAAAGATTAAAATACAAGGCTACTTAATGTACTATTTTTATATGGACAAACACTATTGTGCTATTTTTGGTAATGTTGCTAATAAATACATATTTTATTTTCTAATGAAAAATGTCTTCCATTATTTTAAAGCATTTTATTTTAAATTTCTGATCATTTATTGTATAGTTATTTTATACTAAGTTAAAATGGAATGTGTGCACTATGTACATAGAAACATAAGCTCTAATACTTG
>JANHGD010003115.1:26750-39783 GCA_027560375.1 Imantodes cenchoa
ACCTGCAATGTACTGTGATGGGCCCATCCTGGCCAAACTGCTCCTTGGTTTTATGTACTTGGCCAATGAAGTCAATATGGTGAAGAACAGAGATTTAAGATTTTGAACAAATGAACTTTTACATTTTTATTTATATAGATTATAAATGAAGCTATTAATATTTGAACTAAAGATGACTTAACAATTTGTCCCTTTTTGTCTTGCAGGGTACTGAAAAGTTTTCTTCAAAAGAAATGAAAGTCAGTCAAGGCAAAAATGGAAATAAAGTTGTTAGAAAAATTGCAGAATTGGGACTTTCACCAGAGGAAAATAAAAGTGAAATCAAAGTTGAAAAGGAACACAAGAGAAGAACATCTGCCTCTTTCCAATTGGAGGTTATCCAACCAGATGTTGAAAGAAAATCTCAATTTGAGATGGCAGAGGTCAGTCCAGAAGAACCTCAAAAGCAAAGGAATGTACTTAAAAATGAAAAACATATTAAAAAAGATGAGTCAGAAACACCAGGTGTTAAGAATGTACTGAAGAAAGAGGCCAGACCATCAAAAGATAAAAATGAAAAAGAAAGAAGTATTTCTGAAGACAAATCATTGATGAAGTATAAATGTAAAGGAGATAATGTTCAGAAAACAGGTGAAAACATTGAAAACGTACCATCTGAGAAGAGCATCAGAAATGAAGAAACTGTTGTGAAAAATTGTCAGCTAGCAAAAGTTTTGCCTGATGATAAAACTGAAAAGAAAAACAAGCATAGAAGTGAAAGAAAGGCTTCTATGAACAGCAAAGAGATGAAAAACATTTCAGAAAAAAATGAGATTATACGTAAAGAGAACAACAGAAAAGAGAGGCAGCTTTCCACAGAGAAATTGAAAGCAGAATACAAATCCAGGAAGTTTCCAAATGATTCTAGGCCACCAAAAGAGTCACAGAGTGCCTCAAAGATTCATGTTTCTTTCATAACATCAAAACGAAATGAAGAAGAAAAGCATGATGCAGAATCATCCAATTTGGATCATATTTTGCGGCAAGGTGATAATCTACATAAAGTCAGGCGAAGATCGAAGAGTGGCTTAGAAGAAAGGATTATATTAAAACCGATGTCCAAGAGTTATAACAAATCAGCCAAAGTACCAGAAAGTGAATTACAAGAAAGTTTATCTAAGCAGGAATCTGTGCAGAAATTGGACAAAGATAAACATTCAGAAGAGAGTGATCCAGAAAAGCAATATAAGTTCAAACAGGAAATAAAAAATTTTGAAGAAAATTCTACTAAATTGGAAATTGAAAGTGAAGCACATTCACTTAGTAGTTTCCAAAAAGATGCTAATCATAAAGTTAAGGGGCAGTTGGGAGAAAAAATAAGAGAGAGAAGTAAAAGTGATAAATATTTGAGTACTTCCAGACTGGAAAGGAGATTGTCAGCAGATAATCACAAAAGCAAAAATTTTAAGCATAATAACAAGGACATGAAAAAGAAAGAAGATGAGGGCAAATTAGAAGACAAATGCATTAAAGGAGTAGAAAACAATGCAAAGATGGCAGAAAATCTGCGCACAGAGAAGAAGCCTATTAAAAGATTAAGTAATGAACATCAAATGATGAATACATCAACCCAAGAAATAGATACGAGAGAGGAAAAAATACCAGCCATCGCAAGCCCTTTCATTTCTCTTCAAAAGACTACTGAGCACTTACTGTATTCTGATCAAACCCAGGAACCAATGGAGAAATGTTGCAGTGATATACATAATCAACAAAGCCAAATTGAGGAAGAAAGCAGTTTACAGGAAAAAGCTGAACTGAAAAATATTGTCAAAGACAAAATACATCATCATTTAAGGTCTGAATTCAATACAACATTGTATTCAAATTTCAGTAACTCTGAAGAAAAAGTGGAAGTTTTTTCTACTAAGGAAGTAAATGTATCAAGTGGCACTTTCAGGCAGATTCCAAAGGATTTAAGTTGTTTTCAAAAAGAACAGCATCATGTAAATGCTGCTTATGAAGAAACTGATCACGTATTACCTAATGCTGCTCATAAAAATGAAATATTAAAATTTCATGGAATGACTGAGGATAGTCATAGTCCAAAGAATCTTACAAGTAGAAGTCATCAAAGTTGGAAAAGTATTTCTTCAATAAAGAGTTTAACAAGGGAATGTGCACATCGGAAATCTATAGATGTAGATCTTCCAGAAGTCACAGAGCCTTCAAATAATGGATCTAAAGAGGGATCTTTGAATAGATCTTGTGTTAAATATACCATTTCAGATAGTCAAACCCTTGCTGTTAAAATGAAATTTTATGATAACGCTGTACTTGATACAAACCTGAAAGATGATACTGCCAATATAAGAATTAAAAACTCAGAAGACACAATACATTTACCTTCTAAACTAATACCTAGAAAAAAGATAAGTACTGTAGCAAACATTCAGGAAGTTACTAGGCAAAAAAGAACTGGAAGTGCATTAACTAGTATTTTAGAGAATGATAATCTCATAGGCCCAGAAGCAGCATCTACAAATAGAAGTGCAAACAAATATGTTTTAATCAACTTGGAGAAAGTAGAAAGGGATCATTTCAGTGAGGATATTGCAGAATACAAACTGAAAACAGATGAAGATCAGAGTATTAGTAAGTTAATAGAATTATCTTCAGGTTCAGTGCCCAAGAATGTTCCAGAAAAAAAAATATATATATCTGCATTCATCAAAGGAGGAAATGATATGAAAGAACTTGCTGAAGATAATAATGAAGGCAGTGTAGTAGGCAGTAGTGTAGGAGGTAGCCATTGCATTGTTAGTCACAGTAGCATGGACACTGATGCAAATGTTATAGGAACTAGCACAGAAAGACCTACTGGAAATCCTTCCATATCTGATAGTATTCGAGAAAACCATGGAGATGAAGACATGTCAAATGTACTGACTGAAAGTGAAGCCATCATTACTTGCTCAGAAGAACAAAGAAAGGCTCATTTAAGTTATGCAAGTATAGAAGCAGATGAAGGTTTCACTTTGGGCCCTTGGATCAAAAGTAAAGAAAATGCCCATTCTGTAACAGAAAAAGCAATTGGTGAGTGGACTGTCACAACGGCTGAAGAAAGTGGTGCTGTTATGGAAGAGCTTGCAATATGTGAGAGTTCTTCAACCAGTGCAAAGGAAAGAGAAAGTGGTGAATGCACTCTGAATTACGTAGAAGAAAGTACAAAGAAGTCAGTCAATGGAAGAAGAGATGAACTTGATCAAAGTGTGAATAGCTGTGTAACAGAAGAGAAAGATGATGCTGTAACCAGTGCAAGCTCTGAACAAAAATGTGTTGATATAAGCAAATTTGATGGTGGTGCCACATGCACAGGTGAAATAGAAAGTGATGGTGCTGTAACCAGTGCAGGTACTGAAGCTCAGAATCAGTCTATGATTGGTGAAAATCCAGATACCTTTCAGAGTAACTCAGTTCGATCTGAACAAGCTAAAGCATCTGAGGGCACTGTGACTTGTACAGCTATAGAAACTGAGCACATTGGTTCTGTTATCTGTTCAGTGACTGGTACAGATTCACAAGAGAATGCTGTAACTGGGCTATGCCCTGAAATGGTAAATAACATAGCAACAATATCCCATGCTGACAAAAGTGAAGACATTGTAAATGGTGAGAGTGCTGTCACTAGCACAGGAATAATAGCAGAAGATGATCCTGCTTGTACTCTTTTGGAGGAAAATCAGAAAGGGTTTGTCAGAGTCTCAGACCCAGAAGAAAAATATCAACTTGCCACAGACAGTACAGAAACAAATGCTGTTGAGGTCAGTCAAGGTTCATATATTGATGATGAAGGTTGTGTAACCAGCACAGGTGAAAAAGAAGAGGATGAAGAAAGTGAAAATTTTGTAACTAGTACAGGAAGAGGCAATGAAGAAGCGGAACATGTGTTGGCTTGTACAGGAACAGAAGAAAGTGGAATGTTGCTTATTAACATGGGAACTACAGAACATGAAAGTTCTGTCTGTCTGCCTACAGATCAGCTTGGAACAGGGTTAGATGAATATTCTTTAAATGCAAATAAAAGTTCTATTGATATTATGGCATGCTTATCAAAAGAAATGAAGGTTGATAGTGTTCACAATAATATAAAGGGAACAATTGCAAGTAGCACCACTAGCGTTGGCATAAGTAATGAAAATATGGCATTTGTCTCCCCGAAGGAGGATTCTCTGTTTATTGAGAAACTTAACAGTAACAATGAACTCTTAAATAAACAAAGTATAAATCAGCCATTGGTTAGTGAAGAGAAGAGTGAGAACACTGAATCTTCCTTGGATAACAGGAAATGTGGAGAGCTGATTGAGATGGTATCTAAGGAAATAAATATAGTTTCAGCATCTGCTAGTGAAAATGATAAAAGTAAAGGTGAGATCATCTCTACAAGCGGGGCCAAATTGTGCTCTATTTCAGCACATTCTGCCAAGCACAATGAGCCAACATTACCACTTGTTGCAAGAACAGTTGAAAACTTAGAGAAGGTCAAAGGACTGCTAACATCTGAAGATTTCAGTTTTCCTGCACCAAGTACAACTGTCAAATATATGAATCAAGATGGAGATGTTAGGAAATCTAATAAAGTTTCTACTAGTATTTTAGAAGAATTTGAAACTCCAATGCCAATTGTAACAATGAAAGATACTGACACTTTACTTGCTACTAACAGATTTGTAGAGAAAACCAGCAGCATGGAGATAAATGTCATTCATATACCCAGTGTATTCACTGGAGGAAGTGATGAAATCCAGGTGGTTGGTGATAAAGAGGGAAGGGATGAATGTGCTACAATTTCCACAAGTATAATTGAAGACACAGAAACTCCTGTTTCAAAGGAAGGCAATGAAGACATTGCTCAATACTTTGATCTAAGACTGGAGCAAACTACTGATACTGCCACAATCTCAACAAGTTCAGTAGAACATTTTGAATTTTCTGCTGAGAAACAAATTAATCAGATCTCTGTAACAGAAGGAAAATTGAATTTTGCTCAGCTTGCAACTGAGATATGTAACAGAGTTACACATAATGTAGTTGTGCCAATAGAAACAAAACACAAAAGTGAAAATACAGTGGTCTCCCCAGAAGTAGAAAAATACAAGACTGTTCAACATGCTAAAAGCCAAGAATCTGAATTAGATGAAAGTGACATGCATTTACTTACAAAAGTAGAAATATGTCATGATCTTGAGTTCAGTATTATTAATAGCAGATCTGATCAGACGTTTATTGCTTCAACTACAGAGGATCTTGCAAAGAATCCTGACAGAACAGGGGCTGCTGCCTCAGAAGAAATTCCATGTACATTGACAAGCACAGAATTGGAAGAGAATATCAGTATGTGCCCTGAAGTATTAGATCCCACTATATTGATAGATTTAAAGAACAGTGAGAATTTAGTTGAGTTACGTAATGATGGTCAAGGGATCCAGGATGGGGAAGAAAGTAGAGAACCTTCAGTTATATCCAGGACTGATGGCAATAGTGAAAGCATAGAAATTTCCACAAGTACAATGGAACTTGTTAATGTAGTTGAACTTCCCTGTGCAGAAATAAGTTTTGATTCCTGTGTCTGTCGTCTATCTGCTGAAACACATATGGCTAGAAATAAATCCAAAGAAGATAGGAAATATATTGAGGTTGTGTCAAAACCTGCTGGTGTACTAGGAAAAAAAAAGTGGAATGAGAAGATAGACTTTATTATTCACCAACCAGTATTAAAAGCTGAAGTTACTAAGGAAAAGGATGTCTCCAAGTCCAGTTCATTACCATTTGAATTTGGAGGAAATTCTGAGAATGCTCAATATAGCAAGACTGATGTAAATGCTAAAGTACCAGATGCTCTTGTTCATGGAAATATAGAAAACAATCATGGTAAGAATTAAATAGAATAGACTATCTGTAGCTCAGGGTTGAGCTGTCAAGTCCTTGGTGTTCTCTGAGCTTGCTTGCTTGCTTGCAGATGTTTCATTTTCAACTAGGTAATTTCACTGCAAATGAGTATGGGGTTTGCTCCCTGTTTATATACAGTACATGCCCAGCATATAATGTTCCTTGGATTAGAGTATTGTTTTCTCCTTGACAGTTTGCTTGGTGTTAACTCCTGCTTAACTGTCTGTTATGTGTTCCAGTCTTTCACCTCTTTTGAATGGTTTGTGAATATGGTTTATTTGTATGTATCTCATCTTCCAGAAATTCCCTAGTAGTTATGGGTTTAGCTTGATCTCAGGTGCTCATGGTTGTCCCTCCTGGGTGGAGCCAGCATTCAGGATGGGTTGTCTTCGTCCATTCAGAGTGAGGACCGAGTGTCTGTTTTTTTAATTGCCAGGATCTGCCCTGCTAAGACCCAGCTTCAACTCGATCCTTCAGCAGGACAGACATGGAAAACTAGACTCCCATCCTGAAGATTGATTCTCCACTGGCAGGAAAGTTTTTCGTACCACTGGGACAGTTAGGCTTTTCTCTCTTCATCCAGAGAAGCCGAAGTTCCCAAAGAGTTTCAGCTCCAGCTGCTTCATTGGCCATTTGGCTGTGTGCCACAGCAGAGACCGCTCTGGTCTGCCGCGGCTCCTTGGATCCTCCAGCTTCAACCAGCACAGCAGGATAGGCAAGAGGGGCTTTAGCTCCATTTTAGCAGCAGCGACCATCATTCCTATCCCCCTCTCCCTCCTCAAGGGCAACTGATTGATAGCTGGGGCTGGGGGCAGTAGGGTGTTTCCTCACCCATCCTTCGCTGAGGTGATAATTCCAGTGTTTTGGCCGCTAGGGCTCACCACCCTCTAGCCAAGATCATCTACGCCACTCCAGGGAGCTAAACCATTTGAGCTAACAGCTCACGGAACTCCCAGCAGCCATTTTGAGGTCGCTTTTTCTGGCGGCAGTTTCTTCAAATTCAAAGGGCCCAATTCCCTCAGAGCTTGCTCGGGAGGGCGTGGGTTGCTTTATTATACTGCCCATTGTGTTCCCTTTGAGCTTACTTGGGAGGATGAGGATCAACTAGGTCTCAGAAGACCATGAGGCTCGGAGCAGCCATTTTGAAGCCGCAATAACACAAGATGCCAGACAAGGCCCCAGTTTAAGATAAGCTAGGCGACAAGCGCCATAAAAAACCTACCCACTTCACTAATGAGGATCGGTCTTCAGCCTCAAGACAACACTCCTACAGGTCTCATTGATCCCACTCTGCCACTTCTAAGGCAATTGATTGAAAGAGCAGAAAAATGTAGGGACAAGGCTCTGCAAAAAATTTGCAGCAAATCAGCCAGGGCAGTCTCAACCAAAGACAAGGGCCAATCTTCCCAAGGGTCCTGATGACCAACTGTTGGGAGTGGCGGCAAAGATCCCCTGGCACTGGATGCTCCTGACCTTCCCAGGCCAAGTCCAGATCTCTGGGGCCCCACAGGTCTTACTCCTGCTCCATGCCTGCCATCTGCCTATAGCCTCAGGGCAACCCCAAACTATGGGCCTACTGGCTGCCTTTGACCCACCTAATTTACATCTTCTGATTGCCATAGTGGTCCAACAGGGTCTTATAGCTAGCCTCCAGTCTTTAAGTGGGTTTGTTCCCATGGTCCCTGGCCAGATATCAGAGGCCCATAGAATCTCAGTCTTACCCTATCCAACCATGAGATCAGTCAGTCCTAATCGCTCCTCAGAGGTTTCAGAGACTGGCAGCCAGGAATGCTGGATGGAAGAGGAAGAGAGTGCAGCATTAGAGCTTTTGGAGGACTCCAAATCGGGCCATTTCTTCCAGTCTCTTTCCTTCCAGTCTTTTCAAGTCCCTCCTATTCAAGTCTCGCGCTGCGGCAGGACTAGATGTTCCCCCTGAAGAGTTGACACACCCTCAGGCCAGGGGCAATCTGATCCCCTATTTTCTGAGATAACGCCAGAAATGGACTTTATCCTGGCTCCTGAACTATTTGTGGACACTGTTCAGAGGCAGTTGGCTGCTCCAGCATCGGGTCTGTCTACATCCTCCATGGACAGAAAGTTTTTTAATGTGGCAACTAACTTATCTGAACTTCTTACTGTTCCTTCAGTTGACGCTCCAGTCCTGGCCTTACATTCTCCAACTTCTTTGCCAGGGGAGGTGGAAGAAGCTGAACGGAACAGGCTCTAACGAAAGCACACCAGGTGGCCGCCTGGGCAGTCAGGGCTGCTTCTACATCTTCCTTCTTTGCCAGGACCTCTCTAATCTGATTATGTCAAATCCAATAACATATTCCCGCTGCGCAAGGTCGATGGTCAGCAGAGGAGGCTAAGTGCTCAATCAATTGGCTGGAACTTCAAGCGGTGTCGCTGGTTCTCCAAGGGTTCCAGCATCAGGTGTCCGGAACCCATGTCCTGGTGTTAACCAACAACATCATGACCAAGGCGCACATCAATCAGCAAGGGGAAACTCGATCCAGCACCCTTCTGAAGGAGGCGATTTGCCTCGGCCTGTGGGCGGAATGACACCTGCTATCGCTATCAGTCCATATCTCCAGGATATCCAACACCCAGGCGGACTGGCTCAGTTGATTCACAGTGGACCATGCGGAGTGGCGCATTCACTCGTCTCTTCCTCAACATCACACACCAGTTCGGCCTCCCTGTGGTCAACCTATTCACAACTCTGCAGAACTCCCACCTTCCGAGGTTCTTTTCTTGGTTCCAGTCCCAGGGAGTGGAGGGAATGAATGCCCTCAGGAGCAGGTGGCCACCCGGTTTCCTCTACTCTTCTCCCCCCCAGCTGTGCTGACCCAGGTAGTTCAGAAAATCCTGGAGGAGAGGGCGGAGATTATCCTGTTGGCCCCTTTCTGGCCACAGTGAGCATGGTTTGTGGACCTCAGGGCGCTGTCGGTGGCCCCACCATGGCGATTGCCTCTTTCTGAGGTGATGCTCAGTCAGAGGTTGCTGGAGCATCCGGAACCCCGTTGGCTTTAACTAACCGCCTGGCGATTGACTGGAGCGCTCTAAGGCGACAGGATTATGACCCGAACGTGATCCTCACAATGCAGGCATCCTGTCGCCCGTCCACTGAGCGAATCTACTCCGTGACATGGAAGACGTTTTGTTCATGGTGTGCTTTGGATGATCTTTCGCCGTTGCGAATTCCTCTTCCAAAGATACTAAAATTCCTGCAACAGGGATTGCACAAGAGCCTTTCCCCGAACACTCTTCGCAGGCAGGTAGCTGTTCTCTCCTCAGTTCTAACTTGCGACCAGGTCAACTCCCTTGCCCAGTTCCCTACGATTCATCAATTTCTACGAGGGGCTTCCAACTTGCGCCTTCCGGAGATTCATTTTTACCCTCCATGGGACCTCCCACGGGTGTTAAAATCTCTCACAGGTCCTCCCTACAAACAACTAAGGAAAGCATCTCTTCATCATCTATCTTACAAAGTTGCCTTCCTGGTCGCCATCACGTTGGCATGTCGAATTTCTGAGCTGTCCGCGCTCTCTGTTCGGAGGGACCTCTGCGTCTTCGACTTGGACAGGGTAGTGCTCCGTCTGGACCCATCCTTTCTCCCAAAGGTAAATTCCACCTTTCACTGGGCACAGGAACTTGTTCTGCCTTCCTTCTGTTCACACCCCTCATATCCATCAGAACGGCTCTGGCACTCGCTCGATGTGCGGTAGGACCTCTGGATCTATATAGATCATACTCGTTCCTTGGGTCCCCGTGTTTCCTCTTCTACCATTGGGCACTGAATTTGCAGTACTATCGCCAAGGCATATGAATTATCTGCATGCCTAGACCCACCGGCATTACAGCTCACTGGACGTACATCACAGCCACCTCTGCACCATGGACCACTCAGGCTACCTTGGAGGACGTATGCCGAGCAGCCACCTGGGCTTCGTCCTCCCAATTTATCCAGTATTACAAGATTGACACGTATGCGTCGACAGATGTGGCCTTTGGCCAGAGAGTGCTACAGAGGGTGGTAGAGGAGGAATCTTAAATGACATCAGTCTATTCCCACCCGATGGGACTCAGGGCTTTGGTATGTCCCATCCTGAATGCTGGCTCCCCCCAGGATGCTGGTGGAGCCAGCATTCAGTCTCGCCCTTGAACAGTCTGCCTTGGATAACTTCTATTATGTGCATCTCCTTGAACCTTGGACTGGTTTTTCGATCGTGAGGTGCAGATGGGAGTTTAACATAACTAATCATGTCAGGAGTTTGCCACATTGAGTCTAATCTTCGGATTCATCAAAGCTGGGTCTTAGCAGGGCAGATCCTGGCAGTTAAAAAAACAGACGGACTCGGATTCTGAATGGACGAGGACAACCTATCCTGAATGCTGGCTCTACCTGATGAGGTGTATCAGGTAATCCCAAAGCCTATTTTCTAATTGAAACTATTATTGATTTTGTCCATGTGCTGTGAATTTTCAGCATGTCTTCTGATTGCAAGTTTGTGCTCATTGATGTGCTCTGCTAGTCTTCTACCTGTCTGTCCTACATAGTTTTTAGTCCTTACACTGCATATTGTAGATGACTCCTGTTTTTTTTCCCCTTCTATGTTAGCACTTATTCTTGTTGGTTCTATACTGGGTGGATAATTTTCTGAGTAGCATAATAGGTTTAATCACTGTAGTGGGTTGATAACTTACTGATCCTTGATAAAAGGGTAACACAACCATACAGTGAAAATTTCAGAACAGCCAAAAGACTACTGCAACCACAGGGCATTACTGTAGCACAGTGGTTCCCAAACTTTTTCAGTCCACCGCCCCCTTTGTGCTACAAACTTATCCTCAGTGCCCCCTACCCCCACCCCTTCAGGTGGGTGTGACTTGGTGGTCAGGTGACTGGGTGGGCGTGGACCACTTTTAAAATGTGGTGAAATTTTGGGCTCAATTGTGGTCATAAGTCTTCCTTCCTTCCATTCCTTCCTTCCTTCCTTCCTTCTTTCTTTTTTTTCTTTCTGTCTTCCTTCCTACCATGTTTCTTTCTTCCTTTTTCTTTCTTTCTGTCTTCCTTTTGTCCTATCTATCTTTCTCTCTCTCTTTCTCTCTCTTTCCGTCTGTCTGTCTTCCTCCCTAAAATCCTTTTTTCTTTTTCTTTCCTCTTGCTTCCCTCCCTCATTTCTTTCTCTTTCTCCCTCCCTCCCTCTTTCTTTCTCTCTGTCCTTTCTTTCTCTCTCCCTCCCTCCCTCTCTCTCTCTTTCTCTTTCTTCTGCAGTAGAAAGCAACCTCCCCCAAGACAAATATATTGTGAATACAGCTATGAGATGCTCCTAAAATTCCAAATTACTCAACAACTCCCAAGACGGGGGATTCCTGACATAGAGCTTATGGCTTATAAAATGGTTCCATGTGTGCAGGTATATCTGGATGAGAGAAAGTGCCTTGTTCCTGAATGTGAATGCACATGAGAAACATCCACGCCTTTTCCAATCTTTCTTTTTCTTTCTTCTCAGTGGTGGGAGAAGGAAGAAAGTGCTCTGGCCGGCGCTTCGCTTACTTTCCTGGTGAGGCTTGGAGACCGCCCAGCACGCCCATCCAGGCAGTGCCACTTTTTTCCTGCCCCACCAAGACCTCTGTATGCCCGGAGGCCCAACAGAGCTCCATAGGTGCGCACCCTGATGCTTCCTGGCCCGGGAAGGTGAAAGGGGCGGAGGCAACTGCCCTCCGGCAGTAGTACATCCCCTGTCGTGCCATCTCGAGCACGGGCTGCCAGGGGGCTTGGCAGGGCAGGGACAAAGTGGTGCTGCCTGGAGAGCTGGCAGATGGGTGTGCCAGGCAGTCTCCAAGCCTCGCCAAGAAGGTAAGTCTATCACCAGCCCTACCTATGCACTCCCACCTGCCCCTCACTCCGGCCGACTCCTGAGAAGTTTGCGGGAAGTGGTGGCAGGCAGAGGTGGGCAGGGTGCAGCCACCAGTGCAGCAGCGTCCGGCGAGGAAGCCCGGGAAGGGAGGCGCAGCTGATTGTCACGTACATGGTGCCGTTGGGCGGATGGGCTGGAAGAAGCGCGATTGAGCAGGGCCAGCAGCACAGCCTATTGTGCCTTCTCTTGCCCCGCTCCATCCAGAGGGCTGTGCATCCCCCCACTAATCCTCTTTACAAACCGCCCGCCCCGTTTCTGCAAAGGCAGAGCCCTGCAGGGCGATTTAAAAAGGAGAGGGGGATGCTGTAGAAAAGACTGCCTTCTACCTGTGCCTCCCATCCCGGCTCCATGGGACATGGGGCTCCGAAGCAGCCCACTGGCTTCCAACTCAGTGCCGCGGGACGAGTTCCCTGAGTGGTGCTTGTGGTCGGCCGGGCCAATGCGCAAAGAGAGCAGGCAGGTGCCCAGTTGAGAAGCCAGTGGGCTGCTTCGGAGCCCCAAGCCAGCATGGGTGAAAGGCAGCCTTTCTGCAGCATCCCCCTCCCCTCTTTGAATCACCTTGCAAAGGGGAGCTCTGCCTTTGCAGAAACGGGGTGGGCGCATGTGCAGCAGCCCCGGGACATCCGCTAGCCCTTCCGCCGCCTCTCAGAGTCTGCATTTCCACCAAGGGCCGGCCGTCCACCCACTGGTTGAGCCGGGCTGGACGTCAACATTGGAAGGCAAGCAGGCATGTGGGACCACCGGGAAGGCCGCCAAGCATGACGGCTACGGGAAGGGAGTAGGCTGCTACCCAGACATGCTTTCCTGCCTTCCACGTGGCTTCTTAGTGCCCCCCTGCAGCCCCCCTTGCCTCTTAGTGTCTCCCTAAGTCATCCCACTGCCTCCCAGGGGCGGCACTGCCCACTTTGGGAACCACTGATCTACAACATGCAGAATAAGCTCTGTAATAGCCACTATGTAGAACAGGGGTAGCAATAGCACTTAGACTTATATACCGTTCATAGTGCTTTATAGCCCTCTCTAAGCAGTTTATAGAATCAGCATATTGCCCCCAACAATCTGGGTCCTCATTTTGCCCACCTCGGAAGGATGGAAGGCTGAGACAACCCTGAGCCGGTGAGATTTGAACAGCTGAACTGCTGAACACAGTCAACTAAAGTAGCCTGCAGTACTGCACTCTA
>JANHGD010003115.1:53301-63424 GCA_027560375.1 Imantodes cenchoa
TTATTATAGCTATTAGCCATGAAATATGGGCATCTCCTGTTTGACTCAATTGCTATTTCTATCCATGCTTCTGAATTGCATAACCCCAAAGATTTTGGCCAACACTCATCTGGCTTCAGTTGGACTGTCCTGAACTTCACCTGTATACAAATGGCAACATATCTAGCCGAATGAAGTAAAGTAGCAGAGGATAGATTCTCCCATCACAGGTTAGCTTTAACAGACTGTATCTTCTATTAAGAATTTCTCCCAATTAGAAATCTTGCTTAGGAACAAATTGACTGGATTTTATTGGAGAGTTCTTTCAGGTTGTTTTTGGCTTCTTAGATTAGTCTTCAGCTTTGGGATTTCTAAAATGCTCTTCTGTTTAAATATCTACCAGTCCTGCTCAGCTTAGCTTTTTTCAAGATCATTCAAAGTCACTAAGATGCAATTGTTGTGACACAGAGAGATGCAACACTTTTAGATTAAGTGACTTCCTTGGAACAGTAATTGTCCCAACTAGAGGGGAAATGATCTTGGATTTAACTTTGATCTTTAGTTTCTCAGCTGAGATAAAAGTAGGGTTTTATAAGTATCTTAGCAAAGGGTTCTCAAGAGCTTCAATCAAGGCACACCATCTGAAAGCCACCAAAAACCTAGGTCTGGGAAAAAAGCAGAAGTTCCTCCAGATCAGTGGTCCATGAGAAACTTTTGGTGGTCCGCAGTGCACCCTGGTGGAGGAGCTGCTCTTGGATGACCAATGGGCCAATCCTGTGACTAGAACTCTGGAATATGGGACCGGCTAGGCAGCTCATGGTGGGACTGGAAATCACCACCATAGAGGGAGGTACGTGCAACTTGCAACTTTGCAGGTGGTGCAACATGCAAGGAGTAGTGCAGCCCTTGCCAGCCAGAACACGGTAATTGTGCTGTTGCGGCAAGAGGGAGAGTGGCAGTGCAGGTGGGCTGAAGCAACGGGTGTCAACAACCGCAGGCTTTTTTGTCCCCCTGCTGTGGCTCCCTGTTGGCTGAACCCACCAGTGGCTTGGCTTGCCCTCCCCTCGCAATCACTCCTTGCCTGGCCTGAGAGGGTAAGGGCAGGGGATAGAGATTCGCTCCATGTTCCAGAGCGGGAGCGAAGCACCCCTGTACTTGCTTTATCTCTTTCTGGGACTGGTGGGTGCTTCTTGCAGTCCTTTTTGGTGCTGCATGCACTTCGGTCGCTCAGGGAGACGCGCGACTTCCTCTCCACCCCGAGACACTGGCCTGGCCGTTTCTCTCTGCTGTTGCTGTTGGCACTTCCATGACCTGCCTGCTGCTCTCGCAGCACCTTGCACAGCACTGTTATATTTAGTGTCCTTCACAATGGGGGAGATGGCATCCCCTCCTCCTTCTGGAGCCCATTACAATGCGGACCATCAGCCACAGCTGAGTCGGGCGGTGTCTCAGGCCGGAGAGCAGGTCGTGTGTCTCCCCCAGTGACCGAGGTGCATCCAGCACCAACAAAGGCCAAAGAAGCGTCCACGAGACCCAGAGAACACCGAAGAATCAGAATGAAAGAGAGATGAGAGAGAAAGAGAAAGAAAGAGAGACAGAGAGGGAGAGAGACAGACAAGAGAGATGAGACAGAGAAAGACGAGAGAAAGGGACAGAGGTGTGACAGATGAAAGAGAAAAAAGAGAGAGAAAGGGACAGAGAGATGAGAGGGAGAAATAAGGAAAAAGAGAGATGAGAGATGGAGCAAGAGAAATAAAGATGGGAGAGGGAGAGAGCACTGGATTCATATTAAAGGTCCACGGGATTTAAAATTATGAATGTAGTGGTCCCTGAGGTCCAAAAGGTTGGTGACCCCTGCTCCAGATGCTATTGGAGCCATCTTTGTCATGAGCAATTGCCCTGGACTATAAATCCTAAAATCTTCATCCTGATATTTATCCTTCCTATCAAAGTGAAGTATCCAGAAGAGTCCATGAAAAGCAATGGAAAATGAATTGTATTCTGTCAAGTACCACTGATACCGTAGTACTACAAGTACTGTTAACATTGCAGGAAAAATGAATTCCTATACCCAGTTAAAATACAACAAATGAAAATAGTGCTTTCTTTATTAGAAGCTATTTTAACAGTAATTGCTGAATCTATCCTACGGGATCAGATCCTAATGACTCAGCAGTATTTTTAATCACTTTTTACCCGTGTGTAATGCAAGCAAACCCATGGTGCATTCTGAGTGTATTACATGGAATGCAGGCAGCTAAATGTGGAAAGTTTGATTTAGTTATGTTAGGTTTTTTGATGCAGCTCAAAATCTGATAAATCCAATGAAACTCTGAACACAAGGCAACTGATAATCAGTTTTATTTTGATCAAAGCAAGACTGGGGATCTTGATCTCCCCCCTTGAACAGCAAGGCAAGGAGAGAAAAGCAGGTGCACAAAAAAACTTTTTTTTCCTTCTTATCGTTTTACACACTGCTTGCATAGATTGTCATTGCTATAGAAACATAATTTCATATCCACGGTTATATGCAAAGCTCATTATTTTCTAAGCGCTCTGAAACAATGGACCTCAGAAAGAAAGAAAAGGAATACACATTTTCCAGAGCTGCTAGGGTTATTTTCACATTAGATACTTGCAGCAGACAAAATTCACATTTTCAATTTACAGCAAGTTACTTAGCTAAGCTTGGCAATTAGCCTGGAGGCTTTATCTCCTCAGTTGGCACATTAGGTTACAATGGGGCTTCAGCTCAGCAAGGAATATCAAAAGTTGAGTTAGGTACGCACTGTACATGCTCTAATCCTTTCAATTGTATCTGCTTTGTTCTTTACTTTGTGCATGACCAATTTCTTTATCCTTGGTGCCAACCTATTTTTAATAGTGCTGATTTAATTCTTTTTATAAGTTAGATGTAGGAGAACAAACCATTCAAAGGAGGATTTAGACATGCAGATATCTTCAGATTAACAAGGAGTGGTATATCCAAACACCAAGATTACATATGAATGAGGAATCACACAGTGATGTCATGATCCAAGTCTTGCCCTAATGAACTTGTGTCCAACTTCCTGGTACAGTACAGCATATACGTTTTTCATCAAGATTTGTCACCCACCTTCTCACTGAAAACTCTCATGCTCTTGAGAATCATTCCCTAGCAACAGAAACTTGAAATGAAGGACAGACCTAGAAAATTTTTGGCTGAAGGCTGGAGGTCAGAAAGGGATTGTGATATTTTTATCTGTATCTATCAGCCTTTCAAGGTAAACCAGTCAGAAAACAGCCATCACAAAAACACCAACGTGTTTCCAGGTTGAAAGGATTAGCCAGTGATTTAACTGCTGCCCTGGGGACACCCAGTTGGAGGTTACTTTCATGTGATGGATAAGAGCTCAACCCCAACCCACAGCAGCTCTCTGGTCTCAGATGCTAACCTGCCCAGCGTCCCAAACATTTGAGCAACCAAGCTCCAGTAAAATAAATAAAAATCAGTTCAACCGATTTTGGTTTAAAAGGTTTGGGACTTGTGCTTTACTGTCTTTAGTTTCTCTTCACTCTTCTAAACAAATGTGCTGGGTTTTCATGCTTCAGCATCTCCAAAATGCCCCGGTTTCTGGTCAGAAAATTGCAGAGAAAATTTTAATTGTTGCATATTAGTGAATTTACTATAGGTTGCTTCCCTCAGCACCCTTTTCATAAGATCCAGTAGAAAATATACATAACTGAGAAGCAGCAATATCTTTAGCATACATATATTAATGGAAAAGAGACTCAAAAGAAGAAGAATTATCTGAGAGGTATATGGCAAAAAGCACAAATGGTAACATTCTTTGCTTAAGCATATTTGGAGCTATTAAACAAAAAAGAGATGAGAAAGGTGTTCAAGAAGGATATGGAATTTCTGAGAATTCTAATTCTTTATATTTGCCTTTGTTACAGATGATATAGCAGAGGTCCTGAACTTGGATTGACTTTATTAGAACAAAAGCAAGTTGAAATACCAGGAGATGATGCCCTAGAACAGGTTGACAGCAACAAAAAATCACTGCATCCTGATTGGTTCTTAAGAAAATCTCAGGTGTGACATTGCTGACCTCTCAGTATGTCACTTCTCTTTCAGATCAGTTCCAGTGCCAGAGTCCTGGAAGGAAGCCAAGGAGACCCCCAGTTTTAGGAGACACCTATGCAATTCTAAACCTATGCAATTCTAAAAAAAATTTCTAAGCTAGATACTGGCTTAGAAAGGGTAGTTACTGTAATGAAAAAGTAAATAGTTTCCCTTCCCTGCTGAAGGGAAATCAACACAAATTCTGCAAGTGGAAATCTGTGTTACTATTTATCCACTGTCTACATTTTATATCTGGATTTTAAAAATATTTTTGACCAAGTTCCATATCTTGAAAAAATGTAGAAGCCAGGGGATAGGAGGACCTATCCTCTTACAGAATGCCAAATAGCTGAAAACAAAAGGCAAACAGAAATGGAAAAGAAGGTAAGAAAAGGCATCTTTCAGGATGTGTTTGGGGATGGTATTTTGTTCACTAGTTCACAAATGAATTTAATTTAGTGTAAGCCAGTGAGCTGGGCAGATGATTTGAAACCATTCACGGTGATGTTTGGTCCAATTGTTATGCTTCCCATATCAATATCTTCCCTAGTCCTCAAAAAGTTCTTCAATATACTCTTTCCATCTTATTAGTTTTTCATCCTCATCTAAGACAATTTCTCCTCCTTATCAACTAAGTTGTTGGGGTTTTTTTTGTAGAGGCCTGCTGCTTCTTTCACTTTTTTTCTGTAAGTTGAAATCATCATGCATACATTCTGTCTCTTCTATTTCTTTGCATCTCTTTGAAACCACTTTTATTTTGCCAGTCAAATTTTTCTAATTGTTTTTGCAATTCATTGTATTTTTCTTTGTTTTTATTTTTATAAGAGCTTCTTTCATCCATAAGATGAAGAATTTCATCTGTCATTCACTGTTGTTTCTGTGGACTCAAGTTCCTGATGGACCAGAATAATATAGAAATCTCAGTAAAGAAGTAATAGATAAGCATCATGAATGATGCTCTTAGCGGCCATCTGGGACTACAGTCGTTTAGGACCCCAAGACTCGGACATAACAAGAAGAGTCGTTGCAATGGTCTTGACTCTTAGGCACCAGTCAAGCACAACTGCCAGTTTTTATTTCATCATTTTATTTCATTTTCAGATGTTAAATCCCACTGGCACATGACATCCCTTGAAAAGGAATGAAATGCCACTGTTTATTCTGCAGAGAAGCCATTTTCCTACTTGTAAGGCTAGTTTCTTATTTTTGTATGAGCCAAACTCTGCCAACACGAGCTGCAAGAGAAGGGGTTTATTGACTGGAAGCAGTCATTGCAAAAAAGACCAATAGACTTAACATGCATCCAGACAGAGTTTGATCCAACAGTATTTATCCACTTTGGGATTTTCTGAAAGTTTACCTATTTTCACAAATGAATGCTAGCAGCACTTTGTGTAGCTCCTGCAATATATAAAGAAATTGAAGAGAACAAATACCACCACAATTTGGCGCTTGTTTTATTTATTTTACAAGCAGTTGCAGTGGGTCATAGTGAAAAGGAATTGCTCTATAAGTCCAAAAGGTAATTGGCAAGTCTTACTGTACTTGGCACAAGTCCCAGAACTAGAAAATGCAAGAAAAAAGATCTGTGCTGGAATGCAAACTGAAGTCAAGATTTTGAAGCAACGTTGTTCCCTGCAACTATGCTCAGCGCGGTTAGGACTTAAGTAGTCTAGGACGTGGCCAATTAGCCTGCAGCTCTACTCTCGAGGAGACCTCGTCCAGAATAAACCTTCTTGCCTCTTGGCAGCCCTGCGTGTCTTGCATTCTTGTGAGCTGCATTAGCTCCCGATTGGTTTCCAGATGCAATTCAAGGTGCTGGTGTTGACCTTTAAAGCCCTACATGGCACAGGGCCAGGATATCTCACGGACCGCATTCTATCACATTCCTCCCTCCGCCCGGTTCGATCGCACAGAGTTGGGCTACTCCAGGTCCCATCGACCAAACTGCCAGTTGGCGGGCCCTTGGACTAGGTCTTTCTCTGTCGCAGCTCCGACCCTGTGGAACCAACTATCCCCAGAGGTCCGTATTATCCCCACCCTGCCAGCCTTCAGGAAAGCTGTTAAAGCTTGGCTCTAAGCATCAGGTCCATCTGAGTGCCTATGCCCCATGTGGATGATGAGTGTATGGTTATATCAATGTCTTGTTTTAAATACTATTGTGATGTGTCTTTTTAACTGTTCATTTTTATTGTACTGTATTTTTATATTGTTAGCTGCCCTGAGTCCATGTGGAATGGGCGGCATATAAGTCTTTAAATAAATAAAGGAGTATCCCCTCCTTTCCCATCACTGCCAAGAGGTGCTGGAGGTTCCAGTGGCCCTGGCTGCACAGGCTGCTGGCGGGCCACAACACTGGCTCCCAGGCTGTCATACCCTGAAAGTGAACTGTTATTTCTTTGCACCTCAGAGATGCTGAAAACAACCTTTCAGCATCACATTGGCTGCTGGTGGACTGCTTAGCAGGCTTGGGCTTGGGGGGAAAAAGAATGCTGTCTGCTTTGTGCAGGCTTTTTGAGATTTTGCCTTGTTCTGCACTCACTTCTCTCAGTAAAAGTTCTTTTGATTCAACTAAATGGATTAAGAGTCTTACTTTCCTGAAAGACTAGCTGAGACAGTTCCTTACAATTGGTTTCAAAAAAGACATTTTCATCTCCTGTAAAGCACTTTCATGCTAATGGTTTTATCAAAGATCTGACCCAAAGTTTTGTCTGATAGAGAAGAAAATATATGGAGAAAATGTAGCATCAGTTCTTGTCCCAAAAACTCGTTCATCCTCACATTGAACACAAGAACATCTACATAGGCTGAGGACAAGTTTGTTTAGTTTTAACCAGGCAAATGGTTTGATCATTTGTACTCTGTCCTCCTCTGTTCAGCCTTTGGCGAATAAAACTTAATTCATTAATTTAGCTCTTCTGTCTAGTAACATCTCTGCGTAGATTACCTGAACTAAGCTTCATCCAAGAAAGATTTTGATGGCAGAAGGGAATCTGAATGCAGGACCAGCCTCACTAATGGGATGTCTTCTGCTGCCTAAAGTTTGAAAACAAATTCTCAGCAATCAGGGAACAGAAGATAGTCACCAACAGGATTGGTCCATAGCCGTGACTGACTGACTGGCTGAAGCTGCTTCATGGCTGGACAAACCTTAAATGGTAGGTGATAGGTGTTAGTGTGAGAGAGATTCTCGAACTACAGATGTGTTAATTAGCTGAAAACACTGACTGAAGGCTTGGAGGCAGCCAGAGAAGTGGAAACTGGAGGTCCATTGCAGTCAGGAGAGCAATGAAGGAGGTACTATTTATGCCACCTGGCTTGAAATAAAGCAGAGCACAGATCTGTCATCCCAACCCAAACAAGAGTTGCTTCCTGGAATCAAGCAATTCTAACATGTTAGAATTGAAATGTCTTATTACCAAATATTGTTTATGAGCCCAGAAATTGTGACTTGTTCACCAGCTAGAGAACATGTAGAATGTACTGATTCTACTATCAATTGTCTGAGAAGGAACCTCTACAAGAAAAGGAGATGCCATTTCTCATTGCCATGTAGCATAAGGGACTAGCAACAAATACCTAGAAATGAATCTCAACCCAAGAAAAACAGTGAATTGTTTCTCACAAAGGAACCACAAAGGCTTAATGCTGACTGGGGGTCGACCACCATTTCCCCATCATTTCAGGGTCTCTAAGCAAGCTCAGATTTCCACTCCAGGGGAGACTGCAACCAGCACAGTCAACATACTGTGCTGGTTGCACAGTATGGACGGGGGGGAAGGAGCGTGTCCAACACCACAGAACCATGGAGTTTCCCCTCAGTCTGAAGAGGAAACCCGATACCGCCGCCGCCAGGAGACTTGGTTCCAATGGAACCAAGTCCAAACCACCCTGGAGGGGTGGTGAAGAAGAGGACGTTTGCAGGCAGACTGGGAGGGGGCTGCAAACCCCCTGGAGAGCCTGCTTTGCCCTCGGCCGGCGGCAACCGGAAGTGATTGCTGTCGCCTTAGCCGCGGTGGGCACATTGCAATGAGAGATTTCTTGGACAATCAGAGCCACCTGGGAAGAGGAAACAAAGTACATGTGCTAGAGAGAGAAGAAGGAAGCTAAATGGGTGAGTGAAACAGCCAGAAGAAGCTGTAAAAGACAACTGGGATACTAATTAAGGGAACAAAGGACCGGAAATGGAAATGGCGGCTGTCTTAGATCTTGGGAAAAATTGAGGAAAAAACCAATTAAGGGGATTTCTACTAAAGCCCTACAATTAAGGATTTGGACTAAATCTATCAAGACTAAAGATTAATTGGATTTGGTGGACTAACTATTAGTTTGAAAATAACTTTGATGGAATGTATGGTAAAAATTAACTACAAAAAGAGAAAAAATTAAGGAGAAATGAATGGAGAGTGCCATCTAATGGATAGAGAAATTATTGCAGCGATGGAATTTTATTTGCTAGAAGTTTATTCAGCTGTAGACCTTGAAAGATAAAGAGATTAAAAAGAGAGAGAGAGAGAGAAAAGAGGAAGAAGTTGTTATTGTTTGGAAGTTACTACTTAGAACAATAAGGAATAAAGATACAGAAAGATTGGAATATATAATAAACAAATTGGATTTCACAGTAAGAAGGAAAAAAGGCTGTGGATATAATTTTTGCTAGCAGCTGGACAGACTGAGAGAATAAGAGATTTGTAATATTGAAAGATGGGACTGAGAGACTATAAGAATTGAATGACACCCCTGGACTTGGGACAACAATCTGTACACCTGAATTCTGGAACTGAGAACTGTTGGTAAAAAGAGATGGGAGAAATTGACTACGAAGGACTGGTTGGACTAATTATAGACTTTTGCAATGACCTCAGAAGAGCCTTTGGGATTGAAATACGAGAGAAAGGGAAAAACAAAATAAAAATGAAGGGGAAAATGGAGAGGACAGAGAAGAAGAAGAAGAAAGAAAGGACAATGAAGAAAATACTAATGAAGATCAAAAGGAAAAGCAGATTGAAAGTGAACTACAATGTAATGATTATTTTGATGATCACATTAAAACTAAAAATGATTCCACTGGGGTTGACAGTGAAAAATGATTATGCTCAGATAGATGATGATTGCTTGGAGATGTATAAGATCAAAAAAGGAGTAGGAAGAATTAGAAAGAAAGGAAAAGAGTTAAGGAAATGTGGGTGGAAAAGATACAAATATAAGAAGGAAGTAGAGGTGATCATGAGAGGGGATGGATGATGGAAGCTGAAAAGTAAAAGAAATATCTCCTTTTCTACTCTTTCTGTCTTTCTTTTATTATTATGGAGTGATAGGTATAAAAATGTGTAGTTTTGATAAGAAAGTTGATTGTTTAGAATCTATTAGATAAATATTCAACAAATAAGAAACTGTATTTCCTTTGTGAAGGATAATATATTACAAATATGAGACTGTATGGAAAAATTAGAGACAAATAATGATGAAATATGAAACAAGAAAATTGGTCATTTAGAATTAATAGATACAAATAATAACTTTTTTCTTTTCTTTTTACTAAGAGTTAAGGACACAGTGTGCTCTTTATCTATAAAAATAAATGTGTATTTATGTGTTGTTATATATGTAAGACTGTAAGGAAATTCAGAGATGAATAAGGATGAGTAAAATGGGAAGTAATGGAGGATAATTTGAATTTGGTCCATGAGATCCTAAGAAAAAATACTTAAATGTGGCATTTGATTATTAGGGGGCATTAGTTATTATAATAAAAATAGAAGAAGAAAATGAAATGATGAATTAAGAGACAAAAAAGGGGAGTAAACAAGAATGGGTTAAAATTAAGAATCTGAAGAAAATAAAAATTATATTGGGAAATTAAGCAAATAGCGTTATTTCAAGGGAAACCTTTTGAGTAAGTAGAAGAGAACCCAGGTGACAAAATTAGATTTTTTTTCTTTTTTTTCTTTTTTTTATATGAAAAATATAGAAATATACCTAGAAGAGTAATTTTGAAAAATATTGATAGAGAAATGAATTATGATTATAATA
>JANHGD010003115.1:65080-77282 GCA_027560375.1 Imantodes cenchoa
AACAATCTGGGTCCTCATTTTACCCACCTCGGAAGGATGGAAGGCTGAGTCAACCTTGAGCCTGGTGAGATCTGATCCACTGACCTGCTGAACTAGCAGTCAGTTTCAGTGGCCTGCAGTACTGCACTCTAACTACTGAGCCACCTCAGCTAAATTAAATTAGAGCATCAATAATTAAGTCTTGAAAATATTGTACAAATATTTGTACACATGTACAAATTTGTCCAGGCTTAAATAAATAATTACCTTAATTAATGCTGGGACCTAGTTATTCAGATTTTTTTTTGGGTAGACCATGAATATAATAGCTATAGTATTGAATTCTATGTTTGAATGGTTATTTCTCTGTGAACAGCATAGACTAATCAAAGGATATTAGCCTTGTTCTTTTAGAACAGGAGTGTCAAACTGGTGGCCCGTGGGCCAGATGTGTCACATGCAGGCCATGCCTACCCCAGCTCCGTGAAGGGAAAAATGTCACGATATGTCACGTGATGACAATGTAACATGGTGAGTTTGATACCCGTGTTCTAGTAGTACAGGTAGTCCTCGATTTACAACAACAACTGTGCTCAGAATTTATGTTGCTAAGAGAGAAATTTGTGAAGTGAGTTTTACCACATTTTATGACCTTTCTTGCCACATTTGTTAAGTGAAACACTGCAGCTGTAAATTAGTAACACCATTGTTAAGTGAATCTGGCTTTTCCATTTGTCAGAAGGTTACAAAAGATTATCACATAATCCTGGGACACTACAGCCATCATAAATATGAACCAGTTTTCAAGCATCTGAATATAAATCATATGACTATGGGCAGGGGTGGGCTTCAAAATTTTTAGCAAGGGGTTCTCTGTCCAGTTGCTGGGTGGGTGTGGCCATGGTTGGCGTGGCCTAGTTGGCCTCCTGCACCACAGCGGGAGGGGGGGCTTTTTGCCCTCCCCGGGCTCCAGAGGTTTTCCTCAAGCCTCCAAGAGGGCGAAAACTGCCTCCCCAGGCTCCAGAGGCCCTCTGGGGCCTGTTTCCGGCCTTCCTGAACTTTCTGTTTGCCCTCCCAACCCTCCGCGTGTGCCCTTCACTTACCTGCATCCAAAACAGGCTGCGTGGTGACTCCTGGGAGGGGCGGGCTGGTGTGGGTGGGGCCAGCCAGGAGTGGGATTTGGGGGGTTCTCTGAACTGCACAGAATCTTAACTAGAGGTTTTCCCAAACTCCTGCGACTCCCACCGCAACCCACCCCTGACTACGGAGATGCAACTGTCATAAGTGTGAAAAATGGTCATAAGTCACTTTTTTCAGTGCCGTTGTAACTTCAAATGGTCACTAAATGAACTATTGTAAGTTGAAGACTACCTGTATAAATATTCGTAATATTTATAGAGATACTAGCAAATAAAAAGTGTATCTTTTCATTTGCTAATACCTCTATGAATATTATAAATATATTCTATGACTTATAGAAGAACAAGGTTAATATCCTTTGATTAGTCTATTCTGTTCATAGAGAAATAACCATTCAAACAGAATTCAATACCATTGCAATGAATCTATTTATGGTCTACCACCCCCCAAAATATTTATGTTCTCATGAATATAACATAAAATGGAAAAGTGAATGTTGATGTGTTTGAAACAATGCAGGCCATTTCACAACCAGGAAATGAAAAAGCATTTCATTTTCAGTTACTAGATTTGTTTTTCTCCCAAACTCTGTAAGTGTAATTGGTGAATATCCAGTTATTATTTCTCTAGAATATTTCACAAATTTGATTGATAGTCAGCTTTGCAGCTATGCAGGCATCAATTTTGGAAGATCGAATCTTTTTATGGTTCAGTTTAAAATGTACTATATGGAAAAATGTGTCAGCTATTTATTTAGAGTTATGGCGTATTTAATGACAGCACCATATTTTGAGACTTTAGTTTGAGTTATTTTATCATGAATGTTGTTTCTATTTTTCTATTTTATAATTTTATTTTATTTTCACTTTAATCTCTGCTCATTGGGTTGAATTCGGTTTATATTTGGTAGCTGGTGTTTTTGTTTTGGATATTATTGAATTTAGTGAATAAAACACGACTCAAAAATAGGTTCATAAGAGCACATTATGCATTGTTAAATTTGAAATTAGTGAGATTTATTTAAGAAACTAATCTACCCTCAAGTTAAGAAAAGCTTCTTTTAAGTGGTGAATGCATTTGGAACTTGCCCCTCTCCAAATGCACACAATCCACATAAAGTATGGAGGAGTACAATCCACATAAAATATAGAGAAGAAGGATTGGAAGTAGCAAAATATATATGTACTTAGACAAAAGACAGTGAAGCAGTAAAACAAAATGAGAAATCCGTGATTTCACACCAAAACAAAATATAGCAAAAAAACTTATAATCCAGGCATTCAGCAAGAAGAAGAAAATTCCCTTTGCTTCTATCTTTCTCCAACAGTTCTAGATGGTTGCTGGTTTTTATTTTTTGGCAGGGGTAATATGGAGACAAACTACTCAATTAATTTCAAAGTGAAATTCAGACTGTTGCTATGGCCTGACATTCTGTTGTTTAGGAATTCTTTTAGGGCTTTGCAACACACCAAGCCATAAATAGATAAGAAATTGGCAATGTTGAAATTTTCCTAGATAGATTAAATAGAAAGGAATTTGGCGAAATTGTTTCAAGGGTAGATCTTGGAATTAGCTTTTTGGCACTGTTGGGATAGGATCAAGTGATTTTTATTTAATTTCTGGAGCTGCTGCTTTTATTGAGTAGATTTTGTCTTGGCTAAAAGTAAAAAGCGTAAGATGATAAGGAAGTACCAGTGAAAGGGAGAATTAGCAAAATTGACTAAATCAAATTATTTTCTGCAAATGGGTGATACATTACTTAACACACACTTCATGGTCAAATGCTGTGCAGAAAAGGATCTCAGAACTGGTATTCTTGTGTTTAGGATTGGAGTGTAAATTTGGATATATGTATATATTATTTAAATATTTCATAAAAGAATGTAGCTGTTATATTTAATTAAACAGCAAATTACATAAAGCAAAATAAAAGCAACTGCTAACAACTACATTCATGCAATTTCTTGGCAGTGTTATTGTCCTTTTTGGACAACTGTAAGTTTCCCCATGAATGCCAGCTAGGTTGACTGTTTAGCTCCTGAGATCATACAGGATTTGCTGTAAAACTGTTAAGATATAACATGCAAAATTAAGCACATTAGAAATTAAAGAAATAATTTTAGCTAAAGTAATATATTTTAAATTGAGTACGTCTTTTAATATATAGTATTAAACAGTAATACCAAGGTAGACCATATATCCAAATTAAATTTACTGAATTTTCTTTGTTTAAAATAATTGTACATTGTAGCATTAGTGTATACCTATAGTGCAGTATATCCCAGATGTAGCCATAGTTCAGATTTCTGAGCTTAAAATAATGTTGCTGATACTCTGATGTTTTACAAATATAACTCATTAAGAGTTAGTTAAAATACTTGAAGGAAAATTGCAGATATAACCCAGTAAACAGGAGTTTACTGTGAAGGGGTTTAAAAGGCTTCAGCAGAAGAAATGAACAAAAGTGGTTTTAATTCTGTCTTGATGATATAGAAATTAACTAAGGTTAACTAGCATGCTTAGTATACTTTTAGAGGGTTATTGAATCCTACTACTGGTAATGACCAAAAACCTTTGGATATTTGCCCTGCATTCTTGATAAACTCAGCTTCACACTTGGTTGAATGTTATTTGCTATGTAGTACAACAAAATGAAAGTTCCAGCAAGTTTTAAAATATATATATTAAAATAGTTCACTGCAAACTTTAATTGTAAAATTCCTTAAAATGTAAGTTATTAAAATATTTAATCTTATGTTATACTTCAATGGCTTTTAATTGTATCTGCGCTTAATTTTGGAAGCCAAAACATTTGTTTGAATTATTGCCATTATGTCCCAAATCAGTCTCTGATAAAAATATAATAGAAAAGCATACCTGAAGAAAATGTAGAGTCTTTTTTATAAATTTGGGGATGGGGAAAAGCCACAATCAAAATAGATTGTGTGTCATGCAGTTATCAGAGCCATTAATGCCCCTTTGGAGTCATATCCACATATTTATTTATTTAGCACACTTGTCTGCTACCCATGGGGAAATGTTGTTTGCAAAGACCCGTTGGCCTGAATGTCTGCATAGCTTACATCAGAAATGTTGTAATATATTTACTTAGAGACATGGGTGAAATATTGATGATTTTGTATATCAGCTACAGCTATCTTTTTAAATAGGCATTTAGCAATATTAAAATTAACACACTTCTGCAGTTAGAAGTGTAGGAATCATTTGTCTGGCCACCTCCTTCTCGAAGGACTAAATTGTTTCTTTGCAGCAATTTTATAGAAAGCCAAGTTGCTTATTGTGAACTGTCTTTTTTCGTTAGTTCCACTAAAGATGCAGCTGCAATTAGAAACAAATATGAGCTTAATTAAAATATTAACATCAAAATGAGAGTTTATTATAGAAATAATATTGGATAGTCTTATTTTTTTGAAAATTTACAAAGATGAATGAAATGAAATCATGTTTTTAAAAGTCTAATAAATTACCGGTAGTAGGTTTTGTTATGCATTTGTGTTAGATACAGTTCAATCTTAAAAGTCATTTTCTTCATGTGAGAAAAATCTCCTTTACTCTCCTTTGAGGGTGGTACATTCAACAGCAAGACTATATTGCTATTGAAATATGTGCCCAATTGAGGCTTTTGAGGGGAGTAGACTTCTGTAGATCAGTATAATGGGAAAAATACTACTTTGTTTAAATTCCACCTATTTGTTAGGTTGTTCAGTGTGAAAGATATAAACAGTAGTGTGCAAAACGTTTCAAATATAGTGCCTTTGGGATCTAGTAATGGGCACATTTTGTGCCTGGAACAGTTCTGAAATGGCAGAAAGATATTTGAATGCTTCTGATACTGCTGTTCCAAATTTGAAATAGGGAGGGAGGGAGAGAGAATGAGGATAAGAATCTGAAGATTCTATGGCATAGTTTATTTTTAACTGCTATAAAAGGCAGCCAAAATTAAACTTCACTGATTTCAGCTTAAGTTAATTACCCTGAATGATAGCAGGAGAGTCCAAGAATGGGATTGACAATGTCCTTTCTGCCCAGAGACTGAGTCATAAATTGTAGCTACGCCCTGTTGCGTCCTCCTCAGCTTCAGTTTTCGACTCAGTCTAGCCCAGTGGTTCCCAAACTTTTTCAGTCCTCTGCCCTCTTGCTGCTACAAACTCATCCTCAGTGCCCCCCACCCCCATCCCCTATAAATAGCATTGTTTGGAATAGTGGTTTGCATAACCCACTAAGGGTATGGGGTCATGAAAAGATGATGATGAGTGAGACTGACTGAAGCGGGATAATGACATCAAATGTCATTATCAACTCGCAAAGCATCCATGACCAGCTCTCGAGTTGCCATAGGCAAGGGGGATGGGAAAACGGCAAAGCATTAGGGTAGTCAGAAACAAAAGCCCATTCCTCTTCCAGGGTTACCCACAGCAGCCGGAGGGGAGTGATCTCTACAACCAGGGAAATTGCTCCATTGGCGAATGTGACTGATGACACATCCTGGGGCGGAGGTGGGAAACAGTGAAGTCTCAGCCATAAATTATGTAGGGTCAGAGTTGGCTTCACTTGGAACATGTTGGCTTCACTTGGAACATGTTGGCTTCACTTGGAACATGTGGACATGAAGCTCCTAATAAATAACTGGATTTCTTTTGAAGCTTAGCTCGAGGCTCATGATTTAATTAGGGCTTCCGTCGGAACCTTGACAGTCATTTTCATTTTTGGAAGTTTTGGGAAGTTTCAAGGTGTGGGAAGGAGAGTTAGGATTTTCATCTGTTGCAGCAAGGCATCCAAATGTTATTTATTTCTCAGACAACCCAATTAACTGGACAGGAATGCATTTCGGGTGTCCTCTTTTCTCAAACCCCACAACTTAGATGCTTAAAGGAGTAGTCAAACAACTTACCTCCTGATTTCTCTCCAGTAGGGCCAGAGAGTCCGTCAAAGACTGAAGGCAGGGTCCAACATCGAAACGAACAAACCACAACTGAAGGAGAGGAGAAGGGAGGCAGATAAACAAGAAAACATCTGGGAAAATCAGCTGTCTCTTCAGTGGTGGGAATCTTCCCACGACGACTTGCATTTCACATTTGTGAAATTCTTTACTATTTGTGTAAAGCAGTGACTCATGGTCCAGAACTTCACGTCTGCATACAACCCTTCAAAGCCTGATATTTTATCTTTAGCAAGTGGAATTCTTGTTGCAAAATTATAACGTTTCATGGGACAGATGTAGAGAAATGGCTCGCCTCCAGAGGTTGTGGGTGCTGCAACACTGGAGGTTTTTAAGAAGAGACTGCACAGCCACTTGTCTGAAATGGGATAGGACAATGATGGCTAACCTTTTTCTTGCCGCGGTGTCTCCCACATGCACTGCGCATGCACGGCAAATACCCGAAAATCAGCTGGCCGGCGGGAGGCGCACGCGCTTGCGTGGTGGAACTGAGCTGGGCAATGGCTCACATGCCCGCAGACAGGGCTCGTGCCATAGGTTTGCCATCACGGGGATCTCCTGCTTGAGCAGGGGGCTGGTCTAGAAGACCTCTAAGGACCCTTCCAACTCTGTTATTCTATCATCTATATTCTATTCTATAATTATATTCTATAATCCCAGTTCAATTAATCAGGAGAACGACTTGCCTTCAGAAGCTATGGGAGCTCCATCACTAGAGGTTTTTAAGAAGAGATTGGACAACTTCTGTTAGGAAAATTCTCCTTTCAGGAAAACATACCTGTGGGACAGAACAGTTTTTCTCTGGAATATTTGTCATCCCTACCACGAATCCAAGTTTCATGAAGGCTTCATTGGCAGCCATTAGCCTCATATCTGTATTAACGTTCATCTGGTAAAGAGAAGGAAAAGCAAGAAGACGAGAAGAATTGAGCGGTGGCTACAAAACCAGGATTTGAAGAGATGGAAGACACTTGAAGGACATCCATCTTGGGGGGATGAACATGACTGCCACCCACTGACCCAATGGACATTCAGTTTCTACTTCAAAACAATCTGTTTATTTCTGAATCGTGACTTTGGAAATTGTACAGTATATACCGTATTTTTCAGAGTATAAGACACACCGGATAGTTTCCACCCGTTGCTTCTTGTCCTATCCTCAGGTGCTTTGGAGAATAGTTTGACTCCCAATTCTTTGTGGCAACCCCTGAGATACTGGAACACTGCTATCATATCTCCCTTAGTCCTTCTTTTCATTAAACTAGACATACCCAGTTCCTGCAACTGTTCTTCATATGTTTTAGTCTCCAGTCCCCTTAATCATCTTGGTTGCTCTTCTCTGCACTCTTTCCAGAGCCTCAACATCCTTTTTACATTGTGGTGACCAAAACTGGATGCAAATATTCCAAGTGTGGCCTTAACCAACACATGCAGCAGCCACAATTCAAGTTGTGGAATCCATTTTTCATTCCTGTGCTTCTCTTCATTCTTACCCACACCGTATGCAAATCCCACTCTTGGGAGATTCATCAAGAATCTTGGAAGTTAGAGTTGATTTGTTTTAATTCAACATGAGGAAAATGCATCTTCCTTGTTTTGTGCAAATAATAGAAATAATAGACTTAGCGCACTGTTCTTCATAAGATAAAAATCTGAAGTGATTTATTGATCCCAACCTAGATGGAATAAACAACCCTTTCGGTAAGCAGGAACATTTTGCGCTAGCCAAATCTGTTTTTATTCTTTTTTGTTTTAAATTGTGCTTATTCTCACCATTCGGAACCATTGGGAATAGTTCAGTGCAAATCTGGATCATTGTGCAATTATCTGTAAGTCTGTAGCAAATCCCTAATCAATCAATCTATCATCCACTGCAGTAAAAGTGAGATAAATTCTCAAAGTATTAGCTTTACATCCGTATGGGAAAAAGAATGACTGCTTAAGGAAGCATATTTTGAACAAAGTCAGTTGCTGTGGACGATGGAACCGCAGGTAACGTAGACTATCATAAAAGCAGAATTTTCCGTCTGCTAAGTGTTGCCCATTTGAGTATGTTAATCTTAGAATATAATACTGGATGTTAAACTGAATTAGTAAGCTTGTTTCTAAGGTGCAGACAGCCTCTGTAGTGTATGTGGATATCAACATCATCAAGGGTTAAATATTTATAAAGTTGGACAAAAGTTTGGATAAAAGTTTGACTGATTTAAGGAGGGCGTTTTAAAATTACTGTATTTTTCGGACTAAAAAGACGCGCTGGTGTGTAAGACGCACCAAGATTTTAAGAGGTAAGCAAAAAAAAAAGTTTTTGTCCTCCCTGGGCCCCAGGAGGCCTCCCAAACCCTCTTTGCACCCCGTTTTTTTGCAAAAACAGACCCGTTTTCCACCCGTTTTTGTGAATTTTTTGAGTGCTCCTGGGGACTCTTGGAATTCTTGGAACAAGAGTGTTTGCATGACTGGTTTTTCTCTAGTGCAGGGGTCCTCAACCTTTTGGACCTCAGGGACCACCAAATTCATAATTTTAAATCCCACGAACCATAATTCATAATTTTAAGTCCTGTAGACCAGTAGTGAAATGTAAAAACTGTGGGCATGGCTTGGTGGTCAGGTGACCAGGTGGGCTTTGCCAACTTGTAAAATGTGGTGAAACTCACTTAACAATGCTCTTGCTTAGCAACCAAACTTTTGGGCTCAATTGTGGCCTTCAGTTCCTTCCTTCCTTCCTTCCTTTCTTTTTTTCCCTCCCTCCGTCCCAGGGGTCAAGATTTCTCCACGGACCACCAAAACTTTCTCGCGGACCACTAATGGTCCACGGACCACTGGTTGGTGACCTGTGATCTATATTATCTAACTTATTTATCTTATCTATATTATTTACTATATATATATATCTAAATAATATATATACTATATATATATATCTATATAATATATACTATATTATCTTCTAATTTATTTACAGCATTTAGACTATCAACTGTAATTTTATAGGCTTCTATTTTGTTTTAATTCTTGTGCTTTGTAATTTTATAATAATTTCATTTTACTTTATTTTATTCAATCAATTTATTATAAATTTACTTCCATTTTAGAGTGTTATTTTAGAATGTTATTAGTTTTATGCTAGTCTATAAACAGAATAAACAATAAGCGAATAAACCATACAGCATTCATCCCATTTTAACCTTAGCTGGGGTTCTAAATTACATTATTTTGTATATGATAGACTTTTTGTTTAACTGAAAAAAGGCCTTTTGCTATAATCAATTTCAAAGAACTTTTGTAAGGTCTCATAAGGTCCCATTTTTTGTGTTAAATTAATATTTACCAACAAAGAGATAAAGGGAGACTAGTATAGATCTATTTCAGGCTATTTAGTTCTCATCAGCTAGCCATATCCTTCTGGGATTTGAATCCAGGCTATTTACATATTAGGTAGATGTATTAACCTCTAAGCCACAGGCTCTCCTTGCTTTGTTGACTATATCAGGGGAGAGACGGAGCATACTGCTTTCGCTTCCGCCTTTCAGCCCCAATCCATAAATTTAACACAAAAAATAGTTTGTCACAAAAGCGACTGCCTGCGAAGGCTCCTGGATTGGGACTGAAAGGCGAAAGCAGAAGCAGTATGCTCCGTCCCATATTTGGGTAGACCAGGTTGCCCTGATTAAAAAAACATAGGGTCTCATGCATGTAACACTTGCAATTTTTCTGCTGCAAATACCTTATCACCTTGCCCAAAACTGGCAAGTCCAAACCTTTATTTAATTTTTATTTTTTTATTTTTTTTTAATTTAGCACCCTCGAGTCAATTTTGACTTCAGGCAAACTTGCCCCAACTAGTCCCTACAATTTTCTTAGCAAGATTTCAGAAGTGACTTACCGTTGCCTTCTTCCCAGGGCTGAGAGAGTGTGATTGGCCCAAGTCACTCAACAGGCCTCATGCCTAAGGTGGGACTATAACGTATAGTTTTTTTTGTTTCTAGCCTAGTGCACATAGGTGCATCTCTAGTTCAAACCTGACCCAGTCAAAATGAAGGTATCTAAGATTGGTTTCTTTACAAAGCTTATGAACCACTGCCTCCTTCAACTCCTAGTGAAGGTTGCATTAATGGCTGAGTGCAAATCTCAGGCGAGCCCCTCCAGCAAATACCAGCCAAGATGGACTGCCATCTAGTTACTAACCAAATCAAATCAAATCAAATCAAACCTTTATTGTCAATACACAACATGTGTACAATGAAATTGAATGAGCCTCCTTTGGTGCGCCCCCCCCCAAAAAAAACACAAAATACATCTCAATAACTCAATAACTGAAAGAAATAGAATCCCTAAACCCTAATAAGTAATAACCCACATTCCCATATACCTAAATGTATGTAACATTATATTATATTGCATCGGTATGAACATGTTGCACGTTGCGCTGGCCCTGCAAGTCTATCATATTAAACCTGATTGTGGTGTTATGTTGCGTTCAGAAGTCTGACAGCCCACAGATAAAAGCTGTTTTTCAGCCTATTCATTCAGCTGGCTTTCCTTCTATGCTGCCCGATGGTAGGAGAGTAAAGAAGTGCTGATCAGGGTGTGAATCATCCCTGAGGATTTTCCTCACTCTATTGAGGCACTCTGTTGAGGCAGGTGATTTCGTCCAGTGGTGTCAGGTGACAACCCATAATTTTTTGTGCTGTGCTCATCACCTTCTGTAATGCCTTTCTGTCCGCAGATGTCAAGCCAGCATATCATACTGTAACACAATATGTAAGGACACCTTCTATCGTAGACCAATAAAAGGAAGTCATCAGTTGTTGTTCCACCTGATTTTTCTGCAAGACCCTAAGGAAAAGCCTTCCTGACCACCTGGATTGTGTTAT
Source organism: Imantodes cenchoa (assembly GCA_027560375.1). NCBI lineage: Eukaryota > Metazoa > Chordata > Lepidosauria > Squamata > Dipsadidae > Imantodes > Imantodes cenchoa. Next base: position 76,034 of record JANHGD010003115.1, read on the forward strand.
TTTTCTAGGTGAGATCTTGTCTAAGGTGGACTCCTAGAAATTTGAAAGAGGAGACCCTCCCCACATAGCCCCCCTTGATGTAGAGTGGGGCAAGTTTCTCTCTCTGCTTCCGGATGTCTAACAATATCTCCTTTGTCTTGCTGGTGCTCAGATGCAAGTTGTTTTCTGAGCACCATGTGGATAACTTCTGGATTCTTCTCTGTATGCTAATTCATCTCCTCCTGTAATAAGACCCAGTATGGTGGTATCATCTGCAAACTTTATTATCATGTTAAATGGATCAGAAGATATGCAGTCCAGCAGTGGGTTTCTCCTAGTTCGGACTGGTTCTTAGAATTGGTAGCGCCGGCAGTGGGAGGCTCCGCCAACCCACCTGGATTGCTTCTGTATCGTGCACGCACGAACTGGCAGCAAAATTATTTAGAAACCACCATTGATCCAGTCGTATGTGTACAACGAGTACAGGTAGGGACTGAGCACACAGCACTGATGAGAGCCAGTGCTGAGCTTTAGGGAGGAGGATGTGAAAGACGCAGCTTTCACTGTTTGTGACCGGTCCATCAGAAAGTCTTTAATCCAATCACAGATGAGAGAAGGGAAATTCACAACAGTCAACTTTTCAATGAGGATGTCTGGCAAAATGGTGTTAAAAGCCAAGTTGTAATCTAGGAAAAGCATTCTGACATAGTTCCCAGGTTTCTCTAGATAACTCACTACAGAATGAAGGGCAGTAGCAATGGCATCACCTGTCAACCTATTTCCTCTGTAGGCAAACTGATATTGGTCAAAGTTGGATGGAAGGCATGACCAGAGGTGTTGAAGAACCAGTCTCTTGAAGCATTTCATCACTACAGACGTTAGTGCAATGGGTCTGTAGTCATTCAGGCTGTTGATTGCTGTTTTCTTCAGGACGGAATGATAGTGGCTGCTTTCACACATGATGGAACAAATTCTTGTTAGGACCTCTTATAGTTGGTCAGCACAGGTTTTTACCACTATCCCCAGCACCCCATCTGTACCCTGCAGCTTTATTGGACCCATCTGTACCCATCTGTACCCTGCAGCTTTATTGGAATTCACGGCTTTCAATACAGCTCTCACTTGGTTTTCATGCAAGGTGAGTGGCTGGGAGTTGGAAGGCCGGTGGGCTGCGACTACAGGGTCAGGTCTCTTAATAATAATAATAATAATAAATTTATTTCTATACCGCCCTCTCCCGAAGGACTCGGGCGGTGTACAGCCTATGATT
>JANHGD010003117.1:59230-70751 GCA_027560375.1 Imantodes cenchoa
TATTCTATTCTATTCTATTCTATTCTATTCTATTCTATTCTATTCTATTCCATGGGCATTTTCTCCCCTAGAAAATCTCAGAAGCTTAGCTGACTGAGTTGAAGAAAAAAAGAAAAAGATAAATAGCAGAAATGTAATTAATTCATGGACTGAAAGTTCTATTATACCAAACAAAATATTTTTCTATCAGTTTTGGTCCTAGTAACTAGTAGCAGGGAAGAAATTAATTTCACCCATTTTAAACCTAATTTGAATTACTGTGACAAATGTAATATAGTTATTCTTTGCATCATAAACTGATTCAAATACGTATGGCTTTCCTTACTGTTTTGGAGTCGACAACTGGCTCAAAAATACCATGCAAACCCATGTATATTAAGAAACACTGAATGCAAAATAATACAGAATAAATGTTGCCAACAAAGCATGTGTTGTTGGAGGTGAAATTTTGTGCTGTTTAAAATTGCAGACGGGGTGGAAATGGGATGTCACTGATTTATGAGTGAATTCATACTTGACTGACACGAGTTTGTGGTTACCTACTAAGAAGGCTACAGGCCTTAATATTACAGTTGATCAGACAATCAGCAAGATGTTTGGATTGGATTTTGCATTTTTGTCCATCTATTGAGTTGTTCTTAATGATCTGGGATAGACAGATGTTGCTTAATAATATTAACTGTATCATCGAAGGTTGTAAGCTCTTCCAAGTAAAGCTGCCTGTTGTAATTGATTGATGGTGGATTTGTCAGTGCCTATAGTGTTCAAGTGGTGCTCCAGAAGTTTTGGAATTGCATCTAAAGTGCCGATTATTAGTACTAGCTTTGCTTATTTTGCCACAGTCATGCTATTTCTTTCCGCAGTTATATATGTTTTATTATTCCACCCCTCCCAGTTCTTTGTCTTCTCTTCTGCTGTCTGTTGTGTAGCCGAAGCTTGTCTATTTGAATTCTAAAGTCCCAAAGCATGTAGGTTCTTCATTTTCTCTTACTTAATCTATTTTGTGGTCCCCCAGTCGTTACTTGCAGGCAAATGGTATATTTTGCAGATATCACAGTGCACCATTGTTGCTACTTTGTCATGCGGTTGTTTGTAAGTTTGTAGTGATCTTCTTGCAGCAGCTAACTACTGTAGATTCTTCACCATTGTTATTTTCAGCTTCTTTACAGACATTTGTTGTCTGTTACTGTCTTCTCAATCCTGGCTTTCTATGCATTTGTTCTTAAGATTTAGTTTTGTGCAGCTATAATTAGCCCCTCTGTCTCTTTCTGCAGCTATCCTGCTCTTAGCTATTGCCAGGTCTTATTGTTATCTACGGTTCCTGCTAGTTTTTATACATGTAACCAGCTATGTAATACTTCATTTTGCCATATCTTTTCTATTCATCATTTGGTCTTTCTTATAGACCCGCTTGGTTTCTTTGGTATTCAGTAAACCTTCATTTTCTGAAGGTTCTTCATGCTTTATGCCACAATAGGGCAAAACAAAATGTAGACCTGTGGTGAAGGGTGGGAAGATCAGAAAGACATACAATGGTCCTTGTATGGTCTAAAATCACCTTCACTGCTACACCTAACTGGCTCTTTGTATCTCTATGCAAATTCACCTTTTTCTCATATAGCCTTCAGTGCTAGAACCTCAGTGATATATAGGACTGAATTTGAAACACACCCAGGAGGAGAAGACACCAATCCATAAAGAAGGTCCACAGGCATAGGAGAGCATGTTCCTTCTGACTGTGAAGCTAAAATCATAAAAAGATCTCATTCATAGGGAATGGCTGATAATATATATTTCTTTGCCTGATGTGTCATTGGTGATTTGCAGTAGGAGCCATGTGAATGGTGATGTTGACTTCTAGCAGCTATCATGAGCTGTTCTCCACCTGTGTAATACCTGTATGAAGGTTTTCATAAGCATTTTGCTCCCAGCATTTGGTTTTAGCTACTAGTTTCCAAAATGAAAGTTTCCAAGATTTTTCAAGGCAAGACTTGAGAGTTATAAATCTATGCTTTTTTAGTTTACAAGATTAGTCTGCTTCTTAAAACAGATTATCTCATCTATTCTTGTGGAATTATTCTGTGTAGGCCTGTTCCACAGTATTCACTGTATTTAGTATTCACTATATTTAAGCAGTTGCATTAATATTGTAAGATATTCTATGTCACTTCTGATCTTCCTATCTTTCACCACAGGTCTTCATTCTGTTTTGTTTACTTCTCACATCTAATATTTCTGCTTTCGAAAATGTGGTGATCTATGTGAGTCAAAAACTATTGGAAGGTGGTTAGGTTGGCTTTCTAATTTGCTAGCTCTACAGTTTTTCTGAGTACTGGGTGATCTGAGAATCCATTGGATGAAATCCCTGAGCTGGCAGACCTTTGAATATAATGACTAAATAGCTGTGGTATGGCTATTGAGTGATTTAGATTTTTAAGGAAGAAGGTATAATTGCTCTTTTCAAGAAAACAAACCTTTGGGAGAAACAGATGTACAAGTGTGGTTTATAAATAAAAGCTGGAATAAATCTCTTTTCTGTATAAAATAAGAGATATTTTTGACCCAGAATACCCTCAATACATTAACAGTTTATAGCACCACCCTGCAATTACTATGGCAATGTAAACTCTGTCTGCTTTAGGCATGTACTGTATCTGCACAGTAGTGGATGGATGGTGCTAGAGATCTATAATGTCAATAGCCTTAGGTTCCTAAGTGATCCAGTGATATGTCTGCTAAGTGCCCGTAAATTACTCTGGATTGATCCATTTTTTCTGTCCTACTATTCTTCTTGTATTGGCACATGTTTACTTAAGGCAGTGCTTCTCAATTATTTTCTGTTATGGCTCCCCTAGGAAGAAATAAACATTCCGTGCCCCCACAACTCTCCGATCTGGGCCCTAATGGAATTTCAGTGTTAATATTTATTATTTTACTTATTATAAGCTACAAGCAAACTCTTGGCTGGGGAAGGCTGCTCTACCCACTTGCCTGGGAGTAAGTCACACTGAACTCAGTGGAGCCTGTTTTCGGTTAGGCAGGCATAGGCTACTGTGGTTAGGGCCCTCTTTTGACACGGGGCCAGGCCAGCTTAATCAAGCTGGTGTTTTGGGGTCACCGGCCTGGCCCATAAGCGCCACCTCTGCCTGGCACTCACAGCAAATGGTGGGAAGGAGGCTTTATGGTGCTGTTCGAAGCTTTCGCCCAGCTGCAAAGGATGCTCCTCCTTGTCCAGCAGCAGGTTCACCACGCCGTTCATGGGTACCACGGCACCCGAGAACAACAAGAACCCATGCAGCCATCCTGCCCCGCCTGGCCGCCTTCTCTTCCAGGCTTGGAGCAGCGTGCAACTGGGAAAACACTCAGGGGAATCGATCGAGAGGGACTACGCATGTTCCCCGGGGTCACATGCACCCCCCGGCATCACTCCATGCCCCCCCTTGGGGGGCGTGCCCCAGTATTTGAGAAGCACTGAGCTAACATGACCAATTTTAAAATATGCTAAATAATGAATATATCCAGAATACAGATATAGTCCTACAACTGAAGAGACACAATGAAAGTGTTCCTACTTTTTCAGCAGCTGAATATATTTAACAATAGCATAACACAAGAAAAAAATAGCGCTAGGTAGCAGTTACAGAATCAGAAAGCTTTATTTACACAGAGTAACAAGTAAATTCCTGAGACTGCGCTGCTCTATAGTGCAATAAAGTCATTTGAGAGTACAAATCAGCAGTTTTCTTAATTTTTCATGTCAGAGAACAGTCTTCACCAACATTAGATTTTGAACAAACACCAACTACAGAGCTGACTTTGTATATATGTCAATATGTTTGCATCTGTGCAATTACCATGAACAAAAAGACACATACATACATACATGTGTACGTGTACACACCCACACACCCACGCACACCCACACACCCTAGGAACTAAACATCACTAGATTTCATGGATTTTCAAAGGCTTTTTGGCCATCATCATGTTCTGATTCATTGGTTCTTAGACACTGAAAATATAAAATGCTGAAAAAGACTGCTATAATTCTAAAAACATTCTCTAGTCCTGTTTCAACAAGGAGTATCTAAAATGTATTTGTAATACAATTATTATTGGGCCAAAGAAACTATGCTACTTGTGAAAAGTTACAGTAAAATCCAGAAATATGTTCTATTTCACCTTTTTTTTTTTCTTCAGTGTGTCATTAAATATAAGGTTTCATGAAAACCAGTTCTAAATAGCAATGACTGTAGATCTACAATACATTCCCTATAAGAACATTCATCAGTGCTAATAGGACAAAACTCTTCCATAAAAGTTGCATTTAAAAACTTTTTTTTTTTTAAAAAGGGAAAATAATTGACATTTATTGCTGTTGTCATTACATTTCCACAGTACAGATTGATCCGTGTGCCAACTAAGCTGTTGTCCGTCTCCCTGCTGATTTGAATGTACTGCTTAGTAAATAAAAATATTTGTTGGTTCACAAAAAATAGTCAATATACCTGATCAAAACCTGCTATAGGAGCTAGTTCCAGTAAACTAACCAATCCGGTAGGAACACAGGATCCCCAGTAGAGGAATCCAATGGATTTTTTTTTTCAGTGGATATGACCAAGCATAGATGCAGCTGAACATCTTTTTTTTTCAGAACAGCACCCCTGTATGTTACCATCAAAAGTATTTTCCGTAAACATAAACTTATATTTCAGATGTTTATATTTTGTGTGAATATACATATATGCACATACGTCTCCTCTATATATACACCCATACATACGTATACACACATCCTTACATCCCATAACATTTTGCTTCTATTTTTTTAAAAAAAAGAAGAAGTAAGGCTTTAAAAACTCATTTTCAATACATAAATCATACAACAACACCAAACCCAATGCAATCCAATGAAATGCCACCTGGAATTAATCTTAGGCAAACACTATATTGTTAAGTATGCAGATGTGTTCACTGTAAGGCCATTTGCTAGTGAAGCATCATTGCTAAGGCAAAGAAAGTTTGCAGCTATATAAACTAAGCTACAGCTAGGTGAGTTGGGTAGTGATCCTCCAGTGGGCACTTTCCTACTCTGTGTACTTAGCTTCTCATAGCTTGCAGCCCTTTTTGTTTTTAGAAAGCCCTTATGCATAAAAGCCCCAAATAAGAAAAGGCTGCCTCTACAGCACTAAAGACAAAGCAAACTGTCATTAATCAAGATGTATGCTAAATAAAAGCTGATACACTATCTCAAAAAGCTCAAGGTTAATGGCATAAGATGTACTCTCCGTTGGCAAGCCCACATAAAAATGCTATGATTAGGAATCATTACTTCCAAGTGAAAATGTGATTGCAAAGAACACGCTATATTTGTGCACAGCAGACGGGCAATCATTTCTCTGAGGATAGGACATGTTTAGTAAAAAAAAAAAAAAATCTCTATGTAATTCAATTTGGTGGGGAGAATTTTGATAGAACCATGCAATAAAATGGAAAATAAATCCAGTGGGTTGGATCCAGATTAAATGAAATGAAGATACCACTTATTGAAATTAATGAGTCTTAAGTAATTTACTGCACAACCCTACACTTACATTTACTTAGAAGTAAGTCACACCAAACTCAGTTACTTTGATGTAAATATATATAAAACTACAATCATGATATGGATCTGATCCAAAAATTGCAATTATCTTAACAGTATCACAGCAAAATTCTGTGTATTATATTTGCACAGAGTGCTTTTCTTTCCAAAGAAAAAAACAGGAACAGCTATGCAGATAAGGAATATGGATCAATGTGCCATATCTGACATAGTTAATAGCCTAAGTAATAATCTATTTGAGTGCCTATTCCAATATGCCATAGTAGGAATTTTCAAGCACTGCTCAACAGATCTGACGGTACACATGTAGCCTAAATATCAAATCTATTATTCAAAATTTGCATTGAGTAAGCTCTTTAAGTAAGCCATTGCTACCTGATTGGTTGTCCAAATGTTATACAACCAAAACCTGTATCTAATAACATGGTATGCATACTTGTACATTACACCCTACAGACTGCACTCTGTTTATATCAATAATTAAAGATGATTCATTTGCCATTGTAATTTTTTCCCATAGTGACACCCAGGCGAAAAACAACAGGCTTAGTTTGTCAGCATAAATGTCTTTAATTATTACACTCAATAGAAAGGTTACCTCTCTAGTAAGAGCTTGGATATCACTTGAACAAAGGCAAATTTTATAACACCATTTGACTCTGGTGCTGTCCTCAGTAATAGCAGCAAGCAACCTGTATGGTTAAAAATGATTTTGCATGCCTCACACTTATTTTATTCTTTCTCATTTATCACAAAATACTTATTATCCAACCCCTCTGACATTCATTTCACCTGCTCTTTCTCCAGGTCTTCCATGTAGGAAGAAATTCTCAAGAAGAAAATGTGATTCCTTGGATTGGTGTTGTGAAGGGCAGCAGCAATAGCTCTGTGTTCAGGCTGCAGAAGTTCCTGTCTCTAAAGCAGAACACCCAACTATCTTAATACTTTCGTAGCAGAGCAAAATTCACGAAAAAGAAAATCTCCTTTTCAGTGTGTGTAATTGCCAAGCATCTTCCTCCAGTGTGCCTTATAAAAGGGGTGTCAAAATCGCAGCCCGCGGTCCAGATGCGCCACATGCTGGCCATGCCCACCCTCATTTTAGCGAAGGAGGAAAAATCGTCATATGTCACGTGATGCCGTGAGTTTGACACCCCTGCCTTATAAGCTGTCTTTTGATCAGGAAGGATTAACTTTAGCAGTCACACTACTAATGGAGCTGAAGTCTGAAAGCAGATAATTTTGCCTTGGGGAAAAAATGGTATTCTTAACTTTCAGATGATCAATATCAATTAAAAGCTGGGATTTGTCTTAGAGTCAGCTAGACACATACACCCCAACCCACTGTTTTATCCTCACACCAAAAACTGGTGGAAGGACTGGAATATGGTTTTTGTGAAAAAAAACCAAAAGGTACAGGAATTACAGAATGTTGGTATAAGTACAATTTTTAGGAGCTGAGTGTCCATGATGAATCCAGACATTTACGTGAGTGCAATGTACCTGGAGCAGTGGAACTGATACTATTGCCAAGATAAGAGATTTTCTCAGAGCTCCTAACATTCAGCGTTCTTAATAACATTGCTACATAATTACAGCCACTACCATTACCTGGAAAAATTGGTAGGGAAGGGTCAAAAGCAGTAAGAGGTTTTACAAGAGAGATACAGAAAGAAGACCTCTAGCTCTGTCATGATCCTGATAACCCACAGTGAGATCTAAAAATAATTAATTCAGACCAAATTATAATAAAAAAAAACAAAACCTAATTCCAACTCAAATCTATGAAAACTTGCCCCTTATAACTTTTCTCTGTTTCTGAAAACAAGCAATGTATGTTAACTTGGGTTGCAATCGACAGATTTTGCAAGCATGAAAACAAAGTCTTTTCATAAAAATCACCAAGTTATTCCATGGCACCAAAATGTAAATCCAGCTTAATACTACTTTTAATTTCAGTTGCGTATCTGTATGCGCATACACACATACACATATGGCTTATATGTTACATAAGCTTCAGACGGAAAATAATAAAAATGAACATGTGAAGAAATAAAGCCTACTGTGAAAGTTTAAATGAGCAATTGTAAAGCTTTAGCTTAGATGAGATCTTCTGTGATTTTAGATGCCATACGCATTAATGCCATTACGAAAAAAGTTAAAAATAGGATACTATTTTTAAGAAATAATCTCTTGTTTTTCCTTTCATAAAGAAAGGACAGGATTTCAATCATAACTGAATAACTTGGTTGCGTCATTATGTGCTAAATTATCATTGTTGGTTGCCCAACATAAGGAGTTAAGAGATGGAAGGGAAATTATTGGAGTGTCAAGTGAATATTAGAATCTCAAACAGCATTTTGTATTAGATTTGTTATAGCAAAATTCCGAGCCTCTGCCACCCACATAACTTAAACTAAGCCTACTGTGAATTCAGAGAATTATAATCACAATGTATTAGAGGATACTAAAATGAGAAAGGCTATTTTAAAATATGTATTGAACATCATGGTGGTTAAACACATGTTCCAGCAATATAATGGAAAGTTAAGCAGAGCCCTGAATAGTTGCGTTCTAAAACTCTTCTCATTACCTATTGTGAGCCATCTGTCCCTGTTTACATAGCTATATGATCAAGTTTCCTTAGAATGAAATATAAAATGCAAGAACCACTCAGTCCATAAGGAAAATTAAATTCCATTCTCCTTCATAATAAATCATGCACCATTGTTTCATAATCTGCAAACTATTATTTGTGCTTGCCAACAAAATAACAATTGTAAGCAACACGCTGATAATGGATTATAATCTTATTTTAGAGGAGAAATGCAAACATTATTTTTGGCAATTTAGATTTGCATGCTTTGACAATGAAGGCCTATTTGCCTGTTACTAAAGCATGGCTTGGTGTTACAATTGAATAAACTCTTCTGCTACTTTAGATATCTTGACAGTCAAGTCAAAACTGCACCAAGTTTAGATGAGTACATTTCTGTCACATTTGTGAACATTCACTAATCATGGCTATGGTTTCCTGGGTTTTATGCTGAGCACAAAGTTTAGCCTCCTGAATATCAAGACCTATTTTACAAAAGCTACACACATACACACATACGTACCTGTGCACATTCATTTGTTTCTAGAAATAAACTAGATGTACTTTGAAAAAACATAATCCGAAGCTGTGGCTGAGCAGATTTCCAGTGTTTAGAACAGAGGTCTCCAACCTTGGCGACTTTAAGACGTTGTGGACTTCAACTCTCAGAATTCCGCAGCCAGCAAAGCTTTCTGGCTGAGGAATTTTGGGAGTTGAAGTCCACAGGTCTTAAAGTTGCCAAGGTTGGAGACCCCTGGTTTAGAAGACAGAACCCTGGTTCTGCTTGATTATTTGCCCTATCTTTGGAAGATGTATGCTAAAATGGTTAGTGAATTTGGGGATGCTATATGTAATACGATTTAATATGTTGCAGAACTGAAAGCTGAGAATGAGACCAGCAAAATGAGTGTGGGCATAAAATGAAAGGGTGAGAAAATCTATAAATACCACAACAGGAAATGAGTGATGACATCTTTCTCACAAGACTTAAAAGGCCGTGTAAACTGCTTCTGCAGTGAAACACAAAGCCATAATAAAAGCAAGGCAAACCAAGCCCAAGCTAAAACAGAGCTAGTCCCCCAGAGGAGGATTTCTCAACCTCAGCAACTTGAAGATGCATGGACTTCAATCCCAGCATAGTCCACACTTCTTAAAGTTACTGAGGTGGAGAAACATTGATCAAGACTTTTTAGGGTTATTAATAAGGAAACTAGTGGAGACATCTTTTAGAACCTACAGCTAGGCTTCCCAGTGCCCGTATACAGCAGTGCCTGAGGTGACATAAGTCAATGAAAATGCTGAATAATGCACTCAGAATTTATTTTATTTTTTGACAATAATAATAATACACTCTTCAAGATTGGGTTGCCTGTATTTTGCACTAGGTTTAATTTCTTCTACAGCAAATTAAGGAAACAGAGAAGTGGGTTTCTCGTGGATGTATTTCCCCCCGCTTAGCTATATTCATCCTTATCTCCCATGGTAGCAGTGGCAGAAAGTGTCATACGTAATCTGACACAGATCACTCAACAGTGCCACGTGTGCTCAACTATTGGGCTACTGTCGTTCACTGAATATAGAATTAACTGTATACTCTATATTATTTCTCTTTTCACTTGATGAAAATATCTAAATACTGAGTAATGACTGAAAAACAAGATTTATCTTTCATTTTTTTCTACTGATGAATGTGATAGACTATATACCAATGACGACAAATGCTACAAAATGCAGATTTAAGACACTTCACACCAGATAAGAGCCATGATCCCTTTTCAGATGCCAACTACTAAATTACGGCATATCTCTCTCCCATATTAAATCATATACCTGAAATCAGCATTTCTTTACAGGTTATAGTATCACCAATTTAATTTCATTATTCCTTGAAATTTCACTAGAATATCAAGAGTGCAAAAATGTTCTCAATATTTTACTTTTCAAGACAAAGCTTCTGTCCTCTTCTTGCCAGTAAATTAATAGCAACCATGAACTAGAGGTCATGCAGCCAAGTGTGCATCCAAACATTAAATCTGGTCCAGGTGAAGATGAGTAAGAGGGCACTGCAAATGATACCTGTATGTTTGATTTGGATAAGAAAGCCTCTTAATAAGCACAGATCTCTTTTACTAATATGGATAAAAATCCATTGTGCGCTCTTTTCATAATGTTATTGGTATGTGTATGTCTATGTTTGTCTGTGTGTGTGTGTGTGCGTGTGTTTAGTAGACCATAACAAACTACTGTGATTCTGGGAATTATGACTTGACATATATTATGAGAAATTTGATTTGTGAGATTTTGTAAGATCTATGAATAGGTGATCTAAAAACAACAACAGAAAATGAATTCAAATAATAATGCTAATCTCCACTTCTTGCTCCTTTGATAAGAATAGCCAAGGTGGAATTTATATCAGCCAACAGCAAAAAAGGAAAAGGAAAAAGAAGGAAAGATTTTAAAAAGCTTATTTATATTACCAAATGCCATTCCCATCAACAGATGGACCTGCTGACTCTCTAGGCGGCAAATTAGCCTACTTTGAAAAAAAAATGACCAGGGATTTTTGGTCTTTCCTTTCAAGTTTTGATACATCCACAGAGCTTTCTTTTTCTTTTAAATATGTTGATGTTAACATTGGAAGTTTTCCCTATGAAGAGCTACAGTAGTTCGAATAAGTCCCCCCAAAAGCTAAACAAATGTTGGCAAAGGTTTTTGTACTGGTGCACCTGCCGAGGAGAGGGAAAATGTGGATTTGTCTCCTCTGGTTTGCATTAACATGTATGAGTTTGCCACTGCTAGAAGCCCTGATGCAGGCAGATCCTTCCCCCTTAGTGCTCTCAGTTGTTTTCTATTTGCTCAATATCTAATTCACCCCCCAACTGAAAGATGTTATCCCCACCAGTCCCACTGTTCCTCCATGAGGAGTGTTCAGCTTCTTTCCTACTATTCTCATCTTCTGTAGCACAGAAATCTGAGTCTTCATAGGGGAAATCTTCTTCCTGGTTAGGATGATGTTCTTCTGAATTTGAATGAGGCTCTGGCACAGGAGTGCAGGCTGGTGTCCTGCCAGGCATGACGTCCACGTTGGTGGCCCATGAGTTATTGCTGCTGGTGCCAAGAGAGAACTGGTTCTGCTGAGGGCAGTCATCGACTGTGGTGCTAAGACTGTTGAAAGTTTGACAGTTCTGCAAAAAGATAAAAGAAAGAGGACAACTAAATGTACAGCAATCCATACACGAACACAAGTCTTTCCTTCTCAGGATTCTATTATTTCTTCTATTGCATCGTTATCTTATCATTTTAGGATGACTTTCCAAGCC
>JANHGD010003117.1:89169-99179 GCA_027560375.1 Imantodes cenchoa
TTACCTGTATCTACTTTGCTAACGTTTATGCTTATACCAATAACTACTATCTTGTACGTGCTTGACAAATAAATAAAATAAATACATAAATAAATAAATAATGATCAATACACTATTATTATGTAAATAAAGTGTTATTCTTGAAAAAATATCTTAGTTCAACAGCATAACATTCAACTTCAAAATTATGCATCTTCTGTGCAAAACCTTTCAGACCTGGATTTTGACATTTCTAGATAAGTTATGAAAAAAAAAATCTCTCATGTATTTGAAGATCCATTGGCATTCACTGGACAGCCAGAGTAAGTTCATCCAGATGTTGAATTCCCATTTTCATCATCCCTTATTACTATTCAAGCTGCTAGAGCTCATTAAAAACTGGGAATCCAACTACATTTGAGGGATCATATCTAGTCTGCTCTTGCTGGAGACAACACTAATTTAGATAGTCCAATGGTAAGCCTCTGGATCAGGAAATTCATTTCTTGGAATATTGTTTAGTCTTCCTCACTGTACAAGTGGTTTATAATGGAGTTGTTACTGCTCCAGGAAACAAACTTATTTCTCTCTTTCAAGGAAATGCATGAAAATTTGAAATACACAATAAATGTGATAGCAAACTGAGTTCCATGTAAAAAACTAATGCTTTTCTAAATATTATTTCTGTCCCTAAATACATTTTTAAGACTGAAAATACATGATAAAAATGTGGATCTAGAGATAAGTAGAATGCTATTAGATTTCCTTATTTTGCTACTGAGAGTATTTCAGCTATTAAATGAGAACATTTAAAACAAGAAAAAAGTCCCAGAAAAAAGGATGGGTGGAAGGGGGTTACAGATCACAGACCGTGACCAAAGTAAATATAAATAGACTTGAATATCACATAAGCCGAAGCTTACAAATATGCACTAGCAGAGGGAGTTCATATGTCAGAGTAGGAGGCTATGAGGTGCTGCCAGTACTCCATGGGGAACTTTTACTCGCACCAAGGGAGTTTAAGTAACAGGAGAATGACATGTCTTTCATGAAAAATATTCTCCATCACAATGGAATCTTCCTCCCAACAAGGATGAGTCTGATGAGCAACCAGACAGCTGACAGAATTGGACCATACATGCAGATGAAAAAGCACAATGGAGACTGTAATTGTAAAAAAAGAAAGTTTCTTTAGAGTATGAGAAAAAAAGTTCTTTGATTTAAAAATATCCCAAGACTCAAGACTCAAAGCCAGATAAGCATGATTGTCCAAGTTTTTATTTCTAGAAACACTAGATTACCTGAAAATTACAATTTTACATGAGTTTTCTTGTTTTGTTAATATCTGCACTTCAAAATATAGAAGTACATTGTATATAGTATACTTCTAGTAGTTGTGTTGGCATAGTGTTGAATCATGGGAAAAGGACTCTTGTAAAAAATATTCTTGGGAAATTCAAAAAGTATCATCCAAATAAGCACAGATAAATACAATGCATTCCTTTGAATTTTGAAATCACCACGAATCTATGAGAAATGCTAGTGCTGAATGGAATATAGTTTCAATTTTTGCATATGACAATGTAATTTATACAATGATAAAGGAAAATAATTCACAACAAACTTATCACATTTCAATTTAACGTGCACTAATACCTAGTAAGAAGCAACATACCAGATTAACTATGTTAGCAGTTTTGCACATGCTTGGGAGAATATGGTAATGTGAATAGGCCTATATCTTAGACCTTACTATACCTTAATTACGTTTTTTTTCGCACAAACCATTGTATTTCTGACATTTCTTATTTAGAATTTTTGCTCAAAGCACATACTTTATATTGCATTCAAGAACTGCAATTCGGAGCATACCATCACTCCCTGTACATTTATACCTACAAGTGAAGCTTGAAATATGGCAAGCCAGAAAGGAGTGAGTTAGTATTTGAAAACAAACTTTGGAAAACTTATTTTTTTTAAAAAAAGGTTTTCAGATGAGGCATGAAATGGGTCTCTGGGTCTACTTTTGTTAAAAGTGTGACCGATGTGTTGCTCTAGGTATAATAATTTTCAAATACTGACATGCCAAAAAGAAGCTAAATTTATTTGCTTCCCCTTACAGCTGGAAGTATTCAAGTGACATCATGGTAAAACATACACTGTTTTTGAAACTGTTATGGTGGTTAATGTGGCAGACAGAAAAAGGTGAGTTTGAAAATTAACATAACGCTTGGACTGAGTTCAATTTAATGAAAAAGCATGAGCCCAAAGGCAAAATTTACAATAAATGAACTAATCACATTTGGATTAGAAAAGAAGAAAGAATTCAGCTTTCCTTCTTGCCTGAAATGAACTTTAAAGAAAAGGGATCTGGAATATCTTGTGTTGGCTGAATGGTATAAAAATTAGTTACACAACTTACTGAGAGGTTTTGGGTTTTTTATGTTTGCCATCCTGACAAACAGGCAGTTAAACAAATATTAAGGAAGAAAAGAAGGTAGGTAGGTCTTAGTAGGTGGGAAGTACCTGACACATCTTAAAATCTAAGTCATGTTGAACCTACTTAATACTTGAATGGGAGGCTAGATTGGATAATTATAAAACATGTCATAGAAAATGGGAATGAAAAACAACTTATTTACTGTTGCCAAGAACGGATGAATGTATTCATGTCACTATGAGTTGACATCATGAATATATTCACTAAAGATTCAAAGGCATCATTATCTTTTAAAGCGAGAACATAATTCTAAACCAGGAAGAATTTCTGAGTTTTTCAATAGATTATTCCACCTCAGTCCAATCTTAATAGCAAAGGCACACTGATATCCTCTACATCATAAAAATTTCACACTCTTTTTAACATTTACTGATAACATGCCCTGAATTTTAATGAATGAAGATTATTACTTGTGAGTAGTAATAACCTAAATTTATTTCTTACTTCTACCATGACACTAAGCTTCCATTATAACTATATGAACAATATGCGAGGGAGTGTGATATACTATATAGGAAAAGTATTTTCAGAATGTATTAATAAGTAGTTACAACTACAGATTAAGTCAATTAAATGTCTTCAATATAATTTAAGCAGTTAGCAGTCTGGTCATTTCGCTCCTAAAGAAAATATTTTTAAAAAGAATTACTTGCACATAAAAATATATATTTAAGTAGCTTATATAATACACTTTTGATTCTGTTTTAGAACTGCTCCAGTTTTAGATGAAAGTCACTGCAATGATCATTACAAGTAACTGCTTCAGATACATTTGCTGAATATACATGGCATAAATACCTAAAGTAGAAGTGGGTCTTAATTTGCTGATTTTGAAAAGTATAATTCACGATTATACTAATTGTAAAATTTTGGCCAGAAGGCAGATACAAAAAAGACTATGTGTATGAATATCGCTCTACAATATTGCTTCAACAACTCTAAAAAAAAAACCTGTTGTCAATACCTATACTAAGAATGGAAAAACCTTCCTAATCTCAGAGTGCTAATATAATTTTGGGAAGACCATATTGATTAATAGAAACATAACAGGTAAAATTGATCAATGTACTTACTCTCTAAAACAGAGGTGAATAATTTTTTATGTCTTGTTGTAAGCCAACTAATTTATAAGCCACCCTGAGTCCTTTGTGGAATAGGCGGCATATAAATCCCAATAAATAAATAAATAAATATCCTTATGCAGTTAAGTCAAAGCTTTCATATTATACATATATCAGCATAAAGGTATCATAATTTAGAAATTATTGTTGGTAGCAATATGTTTCAAAGAATTGCAAATTTGGCAAAATTTAAAAGTAAATTATTGCAGGTATGGTTCCACATGATGTAAACAACTAGATAGGAGTGGAAAAACAGGATTTTGTTCATGTTTTACTCCATCTCTGTTAAAGAAAAAAATGCCAAGAATCATGACATTTTAAACAAAACAAGATTAAGGGAATACATATTAGATTATCAATTATGGAGTAAACATGGATATAGAATTATAAATCTATTTGTTACAAGAAAAAAGTTTACATATGTTCATTCTATAGATTTTTTTCCATTACAGTCTAACAATTTTTGCGATTCTAGGAATGAAACTAAATATTACAAAATCTGTAATATTTTAGAAATGGCATAATTACTGTCACCATAATTTTAAAATATACTACTTGAACAACCTAATTATGGATTCTAATATTCTCTTAACAATTAAGTTTTCTTTGTGAGTGACAGATTACATTCTTTACCACTACCTTGTCATAGATTCTGATATTCTCCTGATAATTAAGTTTCCTTAATAACTGCTTTATAGCAGCAATGACTGGAAGGACATGATCTTGTTAGGTACTATAAGAAGCTGCTTTCTGTTAGAGTGGACTCCCGTTTGAAATATGGTTGTAATTATAGCGGCCAGTCATACAAAGTATGCAAGGATCATGACAAATTCATAGATATGAAAAGCCTTAAGTCTTTATTACAGGATTTCACAGTGTCATTGTTTGAAGTACATTGAAAGCAGCAGCTTGCCAAAAACAATACAATAACAAAATAATAAAAATATCAAAACCCACCCAATATTTAACATTGTCTACTTCTAAATTTAATGAGCTACAATGAAAACTCATTGGATTTAATTAGGTGCTCATTATATATTTATATTCATGGAGTTCACTCACAGGCAACAGCCTTGTCAACAAGATCAACTCCTTTCTTTCCATGTTCTCCATGCTGAAGTCACTACAGACCTTAACCATATGTTGTAGCAATGGACACAGCAAATACATACAGAATATACAATTTGTAGCATAAATGTTTTAATAGATATAAAATGTTTTAATAAAGATGAAAGAAAAACATCATTTAAGATCAGTTAATAACAATATCTTTTAGCTAACAAAACAAAATTAAATAAAACAAAACAACTACAGTCACAGGAGTTGCTGCTAACTAGATTGCTAGCTGTTCCATTTATATGTTAGATTTTTTCCTATAAAAATACCAGGTCAGCAAAGGACTCCAATGAATCAATATAAAATCCCTTACGAGTTGAATATGGTTCCAGATGATCTCATGAACATATTCAGAGTTGTTTTCCTGGCAATCATTTGAAATGGTTTGCCACTATCTTCTTCAAGAATATGGGTTTTTTTTAAATCTCCCTGTCTAGCCTATATTCATATGGGTTTCTATGTTCAAATCAAGTCTGATTTTTCCTAGTTTTTCAAGATGAGTGAACAATATATGATTCTGGGGGAAACTTAGGGGAAACGATATAGTGTACCTTGAGTTTCTTAATGAAACGTGATGTATGTATGTAGTGGGAGGAGAGAAAATAATATTTATTTTTCCTTATTTCTTCAATAGAATAAGAGTAGAATAGAATTCTTTATTGGCCAAGTGTGATTGGACACACAAGGTGCATATGCTCTCAGTGTACATAAAAGAAAAAATATATTTGTCAAGAATCATGAGGTACAACACTTAATGATCGTCATAGGGTTCAAATAAGCAATCAGGAAACAATCAATATTAAGTTTTCTCTTTGTAGTTTGTAGTCTTAGAAATAACACAGTATTACCAATGCTATGAATATTGGGATATCTACATGATGCAAATGTACTAAGAAGCTTTAAAAAAAGCATTTCATCATAGGTTTGGTAGATAGGATATGATATAAATCCCAGCATTTTTCTTCAAATTACTCCTGCAGTAGATCTTGGAGAGTTTTACGTTTTTCTAGTACTGTTTGGTATGACTACTAGGAGACCTGAACAATTAAGATTTGATTTATTTTTGTTTAGCTTTGTTTCTACTGATCCCTCATCCTGTACTTTGCAGTTACTAGTTAGTGGCCAACATCTCAAATAAGCTTCTCCATAATCTATTTTGGATGTCAGACAGCTCTTGTTTCTATACAAAGGTCGCCCTTGTTGATTTTCATTCCAATTTTTAGTCACACAACACAGCAAAGCAATTCCATGAAGGCGAGAATATTCCTAGAAAAATTATGCAATATAAATTCCCCTCTTCAAAAATAACTCCCCATCAGGTTTAATGGAGTTAATGCCAAGTAAGGAAAAGTAGGATTGCAAACTAAGAGATTAGAAAGCTAGCACTAAGAAAGGACAAATTATTCCACTTTTTCAAATCGCAACGGGAATAAAAAGCAGATATTAAATGGGCCACTACTTCAGGGAACTGGTTTCAGATTTCCACGATAATCCAATTATGGCACAGGCAGTTCTGTAACATTTTCTAAATGACCTATCACCCCAAACTGTCTAGACAGCTCAAGAGTCCAAGACTAGCTCTGAACTACATTGACATGTGCACTGGGTTGTTGGTATATGGAATTGAAATAGGTGTCTCAGGTTCAGGAATAAATCAACCAGACTGACAGGTCTGCCATTCATTAAGAGCAACACTTCTAAAACGAGAACTATAATGCACTTCCTTTTGAATTAAGGGCATGGCCAGAGACACTGCACAATATTTAGCAATGTAATTCCTCAGGATTACATGGACGATTCATTGGGGAAAACAGAATCAGCTATTTCAACAGTCCCTTTCCCTAAGTTATTTCTTGCTCAAATACTCTAAATCTTCAAAGTACTACGGTATTTATGCATCTACCTTAGTCCCACTTTCATCATCCCATTGTAGAAGTGATACATTTTTACTCACATTTTTAAAAGATTCTAATTTTAAAGGACACAAAAGTATTTTTGGAAAAAAAATCAAATTTTAAAAAATTGATGCTATATATCTTTTTATAATTTTATATCATACAATACTGTTGAGAATGAACAATGATAAGCAAATGGTTTAACAAATTTATTTTATAAAATAAAAGTGAAGTTTTTAAAAATCTAGGAATAATTTTATATAGAAACTACCTTGGAACCTTTCTACTCATATTCTATTACAAATTGAATGGATAAGATACTGTCTACAATTGTTATTTTTCAAAGTGCCAGCATTACTGCTCAAATCATTGTTGTAACTAATGTTAAATAGTGGTAAAACATCATACAGTATTTTTTCAATAGTATAAGCCTGATGAAAAAATATGAATGACTTTCACTTATAAGCAAAATTAGCATTTAAGTAATTTTGGTATATGCATAGCAAATATTGAGTCCAAGCATAGTCATTCATATTCATTTTTCCAATTAAAGATATGTGATAGAACTAATCTGTTAATTAACTAGAAGATAAGAAAGCAAAAGGTCTTGCCATTGTTCCTTCTTGTGTACTATTATGGAATGACATGAGTAACAAAGTACAAACTGTACCTTTACTCACAGATCAAATTGCACACTACAATAATCAAAGCCCAGTATACTAGACGGTGATATGAGACTCCATATTTATTAGCCTCCATGCCAAACAATCAAAATTCCTGCATGAAATAGATGTGAGTAGCTTATATATAAGTCATTAATGCACCCCAAATGGAAAAGGGAAAGAGAAACAATGACACATGAATGATAATGGATAATTTTTACTTATTTTTACTGCAATTATACACAGTGACAACCAGTCTTCTGGCAATTCTTGTTTTTAGCATCATAAGTCAAGCAAAACAAGGGCAGGACTCTTTCAACATCCTTTTTGCCTGAAAAATTTGGTCTAGTCTCTTTGTAATATCAAAAGTTTCCTTCTGCTATGAAAATTAGCTCCACCAAAATCAAGAATGTTGACTCTAATTTGACAAATCCTTCTGTGTTCTTCTCTGCAAGCTAGCATATTACTCCCACAGAGATGTAATTTGTCTTCTGCATCTGCTTTGGCAAAACTGTTTTCTTTGGAATAACAAATAAAGAATTTTAAAAACTTCAAAGAAAATATTTATAATTTTAATCCTCATCTCAGTCTTATCAATGACAATCCTTCTAATGTCTATGAGGAATGAATTACACTGTTGTTCTATTTGCTTTTAAATGCAATCTTCCACTGCGAAAATTGAAAAATCTGGATTTATTGTGATGACTGCCATCATCATGGATGTGAAACCTACTGTTCTATTTACAGTTTGTGGAAACTGCTCAACACTAGATGCATATGTTGTTCAGGTAATATGGCCAGAAGTGAATCACAGGTTAACTTGTACCAGAATACTATGGATAAAAAGTGAGGGGCCAGGGACATCAAAGTACTAGATGGTATCTCCCTTGGCATCCAACAAACTGTCCCTTCTATTCAAAAGTAATTTTTAAGAATATTAAAGTAACTAAGTTTGAATCTAGTATATTCCAAACCAAGTCATTAATACCTAATATAGTATTAGATACTACTATCTCTATCTCCATAGGCTGAGAAACATTCTTGGAACAGTCTAATGTCTGCTTTTATGACAGAAAAAAAAGGGAAGGTGATTAAAAATAACCACACCAGGTTGCCTTATGGTTGATGGTGTTTTCTGAGTAACCCTACCTCCAAAGCAGCTTTCTTTTGGTAACAGCAGTCAACATATTTTCAAAATTCCAAATAGGCCTACTTGTCCAAAGAAATTGCCTATCCCTGGCCTAGCCTTAGCAGTCCATGTTTTGGTAACCTCTAGGTTAGCTCTGCATGGGACGGCCTTTGAAGACAGTTCGGAATGGCATCAGTTCAGATGTGAACAGCTACATTACTAATAGAAACCAGGTGTTAGGATGGTATTATGCTGATCTCTACCAGCTGTAGTGCTCTCACTCTCTTTGCAAGCACAACTGAGCATGCTGATTTTGACCTCCTGAGTCTTGTATATGAAGTTAGAAATGCAATTTGGATATTCCAAATTTGTTGCATCATGGTGTGGACAAGCCCTTAAGCAGAAATAGTTTGCAAAACGCAGATCTTATAAAACACATTAGGAAAGTCCCAGAAGTAGTAATAGTAAAGTTGGAAGGAAGTGATAAGATTGGTTGAGAAACGCACACAGAAACACACTATTTCCATGACCAAAGGAAAAGACGTTCCTGAAACAAATGAGTTATTAAGAGAGCCAAATCTTCCTGCATTTTTTTTCCCAGCAACTTTTTCATCATTACATATAATGAGAACCATTTTTAGCTAAAATGTCCAAGAGAATCTTTGGAGAATAATTGTCAAAAATGCAAATAAAACACAATTAATGTTTGCTTTTGCATCCTGTCCCAGAAATAGCTGGGTTTCATGAAAGGTTATTTCCTTTTAAAACAGAAAATGAGGATGGTGCTTCAGACCAGCTTATCCAGGTTTTGTTATCATTATACCAAAGAAATTGCATTTGCATTCATATCGAAATGTCCTTGTGTTATACTCATGAATTATTTTTTTTCTTCCAGTACTTTTGCTCTCCTTATGCCTTTCTATTTTGAGAAGTGAGGAAAATGCAAATGTATAGCACACTAGATTCCACAAGCAGCTTGCTCAAGCCTATGTACTTACCAAAGAGTATTTCTAAACAACCTTTGCAAAAAAAAACCAACGGTCTCAGGATTTCAGGGCTTAAAATAACAGAAGATGTACTTTTAAAATCCAGTTATCAGGTCTTAATAAATTTTAGCTGCGATTAGGAAGTAGAGATTAGACAAAATAATAGAAAGAGGGGAACAAGGGTGTGCAGTGCTTGCTTCTGTAATTTTTAAACTGAAATATAGTCAAGTTAGACCAAGAGTGAGTGGGGGGTGGGAAGACTGTCCAATTATCTCTTGAAAGACCAGAGAAAAAGACTGCTGCTATTTCATATTAGTTCAGATAACAGATGGTAGGGAGAAAAGGCTGTCCATATGGTATGGGTTTTGGTTTTTTTAAAAGCTCACAAAAAGAAAAAAGCTACTGTCAAAATATTAGGAAAAATTGCCATTCAATTGGATCACTTTAGCAACATTTATCATGAGAACAATGTTCATTTGTGTGGATGGATTTGAGGGGAAAAACCACTAAATGGCACAACTACAATAGCAGAGTTATATTTGTTAGGACTCTGTCCAATCAGTTGGGTTGGCAATATATAAACCAACAATGTATGTCTGTAGGTTTAACTGTGTTAATGTAT
>JANHGD010003117.1:155231-166828 GCA_027560375.1 Imantodes cenchoa
ATAACCAACACCTTGAATTGTGCCCGGAGACTAATTGGTAGCCAATGCAGCTGGTGAAGTACAGGTGTTATGTGGGCAAATCTGGGAACATACCCCATCACTCGCGCAGCTGCGTTTTGGACTAACTGGAGTCTCTGAACACTTTTCAGGGGTAGCCCCATGTAGAGCGTGTTACAATAGTCGGGGAGGGAGGTGATGAGGGCGTGAGTAACTGTGAGCCTCCTATCCCAAGTACAGTCGCAGCTGGCGCACCAGGCGAACCTATGCGAAGGTTCCCCTAGTCACAGCCGAAAGATGTTGCTCCAATTTAAGCTGTGGGTCTAGGAGAACACCCAAGTTGCGAGCCTGTTCTCAGGGAGTTAATTTCTCTCCCCCAAGAACCAAGGAGGGACAGCCGGAATGGTCCTTCGGTGGCAGTATCCACAGGAACTCAGTCTTGTCAGGGTTGAGCCTGAGCCTGTTCCTCCCCATCCAGTCCCTAACATCGTCCAGACATCGGCACATCACATCCACTGCTTCCCTGAATTGAGACAGGGTGGAGATGTACAACTGGGTATCATCAGCATATTGCTGATACCTCACCTCATGTCGTCGGATGATCTCACCCAGCGATTTCATGTATATGTTAAATAGGAGGGGAGAGAGGACCGACTCCTGAGGAACCCCACAAGTGAGGGACCTAGGAGACAATCTCTGCACCCCACCCCCCCAAACACTGACTGCGTCCTATCGGAGAGATAAGAGGAGAACCACCGTAACACAGTGCCTCCCACTCCCAACTCTCCGAGATGGCGCAGAAGGATACCATGGTCAATGTTTGATCAGAACTAAGTTCCCCTAGAATGCAAAAATATGACAGGAATAAAATCAATATATTTTCTCAGTATTTACTGTAGAAAAAATTGAAACATGATGGAGTTGGATCTTTGTGAGTATAATCAAATAGTTTGCTGCTTGTTTCCTCATTAATCAGTGAACAACCTAATGACATTAAGGAATCATTATCTTTCTATGAAAGATACTCTTCACTGTGTTTTATTAATGGCTCAAATACCCAACACATAAAATGTTCATTGTACAGCTCATCTTCCCCTTTTTATTTATTCTAGTCTAAAAATAATGGTTTCTGGTCTAGACTGAGACTATCACTCAAGGGAAGGACTTTAAAATCCTACAAAATTTCATTAAACTTCCATACATGGAATGATAGGAAGAGAGGTTTTTCTGGTAGCAACTACTTCAGTGATACTGCAAAATAGACAGAAAGGAATCTCTAGATAATGGGAAAAAACCCTACTTATTTTATTTAAATAGAAATAAATAGCTAGAGATACTGTACATGCAAGGCCTTAGAAGCCCCAAAAGTACCAATATTACTGCCTGGTAAGACGAAGACAGAATGGAAAGAGAGAAAACCATATAAAAGTAGAAAGAGAAAAAAGTATAATTAGAGATTAGAGCTAAGTAAAGGGAAAGATAAAATTATTAGCAGCAAGCAGATTTTGCCAAATGAAATTATCTTGGTAACTTATAACACTTACTGAAGATAAAAATCTGTAACTATAATTTATAAAATAACTACCAGTAAAAATCTTATGAAAATGAGAATATTCTGAAAAAGAATTACTGATAAACAGTATTTTATTCTGTATTGATTCTTTAGGAATATCACCACTGCCTATTTATTTTTCTTTGAAAGCTTTTTTGAAGGCTAATTCAAGCTGTTCAGTTTTTCTCTTGAAACTGCCCTTCTTTGGAAAAAAAAAGGGAACAATATAAATGTTGACCACTACACTTAACATATAATCACGAGACTTTTTCATATTAAGAAGAACTTTGAGTGTAAGAATTGTTCTATAGTTAAAGACAATTCATAGTTGTTGTTAAAAACAAATGTGGAAAATTGTATCTGGTCTTAATAGCTCATGCCAGAAAAACCACTAGGGAGGATGCTGTGAGCTATAGTGGCATCAAGACATTTATTCCATTCTATCCGTGCCCTGCAGAAACCAAATAAAATAAAACTAGTAAACGGTGGGTCAACAGAAAAAAAAAATAGTAAATTTTTCTACTGTTTTGTCCCAATTGTCACTACTGCAATTATAAATATAAATGCTACATGCAGACATAAAACCTAGTGCTGCTAAAGGCCTATTTAACATGAACTTTTATATTACCATTTTGCCAATATTAAAATTTCTTTTCCACTCAGCACTTTTATTTTTGGAAAAAGAGTGCAGCTTCTGTGCATATTCAGTGCTGCAGAATGTGATATGTGTACATATCAGAAAGGTTCACCATTAGGAGATGGCAGTTCCATATGCCTGGTGGCCAATATCTCCTGCAGCAAGATAGAGGCGATGAGAAAGTGACCTCTGTAAGACCTCTTGCTTGACCTCATTCCTACAGGCTAAAGCTACCAAGCTAGTGACCCCAAAGAGTCCTGAACCTTGACACAAAACCAAGAAAGTTGAGTTTCTGATTGGTTAAACTCACAAAAGCAGAAACATATACAAACTAGTGTTACTAAGCCAGCGACCTTCCAGTGCCCTCTCCCATGACATTTTATTGACAAGCAAAGAGTCCTGAATCATTCACCTCCCAGAGCATCCAGAACATTAATTTAGCCAGCCAGTGGAACTGACTTAGTTATGTCATACAAATGTGTGATTTCACCTCAGAACTGTTAACTACCAAAGCAAAAGGGAAGTCCTTGAAAATACAGCAGCTAATAATTGATAGCATAGCAGCAGAATTTGAAACAAATCGTGTACCAATGTCAAGTAATGAAAGAAGATCTGAGCAACTGAATCTCATAAACCAATATTATGGAAGCTTCCTGGGAAGGGGGGAAATGAAAGGGGAGGAGGAAGAAAAACAGGAGGTTCTGCTTATCTGGCAGACATAAAAATGAGCCCCTCACCCTTCTTTTCACTTGTCATTCTCACAATAAAGCAAGAGCCAAGACTAAAAGAAAGACGGGAAGAATATCTGAGTAAGGACCAGTTTTATAGAATCACCATCCTGACCCTGGTCCAATCTAGATGTGCTGGATTAGAACTCGCATCATTATCAGCTACTGTCAGCTTTTTGTACTATTCCACTTCAGGAATACTGAAACTGTAGCCCTCCAGATGTTGATGAAATAAAGCAGGGGTGGCGGTCCGTGGGCCGGATGTGTTATGTGCAGGCCACGCCCACCCCAGCTCCGCAAATAGGGAAAACATCACAAATGTCACATGACAACAACGTGACTCCAAGAGTTTGACACCCATGAAATAGAGCTTCTAGAGCAGGGGTCTCCAAACTTGGCAACTTTAAGACTTGTGGACTTCAACTCCCAGAATTCTCCAGCCAGCCTAGCTTGAAGTCCACAAGTCTTAAAGTTGCCAAGTTTGAAGACCTCTGTTCTAGAGCTTTTCATTATTGACATTCCAGCTTCGCTTACTGGAAATTGTAACTTCTCTAGGTAGCCATGCATTATGGACCACGTTAGGTGAAGTACCATAGCAGTAGCACTAGCTAATTCAGTTTGGAATTTAGTTTTATTAAAAATTATTATTTTTATTAAAAATGACTGAATTAGTTAATGCCATCTTTCAAGGCAGCTGTTTTCTGCAAAATGAATTGTTTTTATCTGCACTTAGCTTGTGCTGGGAGTAGAGAAGCAATTAAGTTCTGAAAAGGGCAGAGCGCTGTTTTCTTACACTGATAAAAACAGTACGTACTCTAGGGAGTTTTCTTGACATTGTTAATAATTAATGAAATATCATAAGCAAGAAACTTATGAGAAAGGAATGTTAGATGAATATATTCACCAAAGATTCAAGAGTTTATGTACTCATCTCTATATAGCAGGATATAGCAGTGCAATTTTCATTTCCCCCCCTTCAAATGAGAGCAAAACAGGCAAGCATTTTTTTTAAAAACCTCTTATTTTTCTGCATCTCATGGCATTAATTTCATCTCAGCTGCAAACATTTATATAACTGTGGCATTTAAATAGTCAGTTAGTGGCATTTAAACAGTCAAGGCAATCTAAGTGCTATAAGCACTTTAGAATACAGCAGACCACATGGAAGTCTACAAGTTATTTGAATTATAAGTCTTATCAATCTAGATAACATGACCAAGACAAAAGGATTCCAGTTCTAAAGATCTGAAAGATACCACTTAACCAATCACTGATATATAAGAATATATGAATTTGCATATTATTGTGTGAGTGATACACTTTCTCAATCTCCAGCTAAGGTCCACTGAAGTGCTGTCATAAAAAAACAATGATTTAAGACACAGCAATCATGTATTCTACCACTGTGTTCTTTCAGTCTGTATTGTGTTGTTGTTTTTTTCAGTCGAAAAAGAATGCTTAAAAGACACTTGGAAATATTTATCACTAAAGTTAAATATAAGCTATATGTACTCATTAAATTTATATGCAGCCCAGAGTCACTTTTGATGAGATGGGCAGCTATATAAATTTGATAAATAAAATAAGTTCTGCACTAAACAACCATACCAATAAGCAGTGTGGTGTTTAAAAACCCATTTCTCTATTCTTGAGCAGCAGTTAAATGTTATCTAGAATCAAAACAAATTTTTTCCAAGGATAATTACATTTTCCTTAAAGTAATGATTAATGCTTTTGCAGAAACTCAAAAGATTTACAATGATAATGCAAGTACAGGCAAAATACATCTTAAAAGGACATCCTGTTACATAGTTGAACCTATATAAACATGTGGGAAGAGTGTAAAGAAGTAACATATTTGTTTTCTTCACCCTAAATTGAAGTTTTACTTAAATGCACATTTGACTTTTCAAAGAAACAACTGCAGGCCTAGTTCTTCAGTTTTCAGATGCTTGAAGAAAGAGAATTTAATCTCTTTGTCCCTGGGAAAAAGTGATCTTGATGCCCATCCAAAAACATTTTCAAGAACAACATTAGCCTTCCCTTTTCCACATAGCAATCCTGGGATTTGATATTACATGAGTTCAAAACTATGCCAAGTTCTGCCATAATGCAAAATAATTAACCTGGGAACTGACAATTTTATTATAAAACATACTGCTGTTATGCTTGAAAAATAGGCTCATGCTTACTTTGGTTACAACAATATGCCACAAAAGCTCAGATTTATAAACATTTTATTACTTATTTGATTTATACGCTGCTTTTTTCCAATGGTTCAATGGTACATATATAGCAATCCTCCAATTTATACTAACATTCCATCATTGTCAACAGATTGGGTGGAGAGAGAATAACTAATGCAAATTCACCCAATCTGAGATAACAGATTTAAACTAGGTCCCTGTCCATAGTTTAATTACTATACCACTTGGTGTCCCTCTTCATCAAAAAGCTAGACAAAGAAACAAGTAGCTACCACAATTAAAAGTTTGTCTGTTTGCAAAATATCTTTGTCCCATGAAGTAAACAAGTGGACATTTCGGAGAAAAACCTGTTAATTTTGTGAGATTACCAGATTAAAAAAACCTCTATTTGATAATCTACAACAGGGGTGTCAAACTCGCAGCCCACAGGCCAGTTGCGTCACGTGCTGGTCCCTCCCCTGTCCCGGTTTAGCAAAGGGGGGGAAAAGTCCCAATACGTCACGTATTGATGTGACGTCAACGCCATGATGTGAGTTTTACACCCCTGATCTATACAGTCACCCACATATTTGCATTCATATAGACAAGCACATATATCAGCGATGGCAAACCTTTTTTGGCTCGCCCACACCCCCGCTGCCCTCCCGCAAATGCACACAGGCCTCACTGAAGTTTCCGGACTCCTGAAGTCTGGGGATGATTGGGCCCTTTTTCACCGTCCCCAGGGTTCAGGAGGCTTTTCTGGAGCCTGGGAGAGTGAAAACAGCCAAAAAACAGCCAAAAAGAAGGCCGCATGCACCCTGGAGCTGACAAAAGGCAACGCCTCACGTGCCCTCAGATATGGCTCTGCGTGCCACCTGTGACACGTGTGCCATAGGCTCGCCATCACTGACATATATAAATACGTCACCTCTTTTGTTTTTATAGATGGCAGATTGCTATTTCTTTAATATTGGTAATAAGAGTGCCACTAATAGATAAAACTTTCCTTCTGAAGAAAGAACGGATGCAGAAACATTTTATGTCTCCTGGAAGTGGACCTAAAATAAACTGCAAGTCAATAAATTATCCAAAATGAATCATTCCTGTGAATTGTCATGCAGCCACATTTTGAATCTCTTAAAATGTTCCAGCCATCTCATCTTATGCACATTGTAGCAATTCAACTTGGCAGTGGAATGTGGTCAGGAGTCATATATAACTTCAGAAATGAAGTTCTAATTAATTTGGAATCATGAACCTCCTTTCATACTCTAGACCAGGGGTGTCAAATTCAATTTCATTAAGGACCACATCAGGGTTGTGGTTGACCTCAGGAGGCCAGGTGGGCATGGCCAACTGGGTGGGTGTGGCTGACTAGATGGGCATTGCCAGCTTGACGCCACTCCCCAAACTGCTGGCATGTTTCCTCTTTGCATTGGGTAGACTAGGCTAAAGCCATGCGGGCCGGACCCTTACATTTTCCAGGACAGTCCCACAAGCTGGATCCAACCACATCGTGGCCCGGATGCGGCGCACGGGCCTTGTGTTTGACACTCCTGGTCTAGACCCATGTATGCAGAACTTATATTACAAGCTACTCTCTTTTCCCTCTTTTCCCTAATCATAGCTTTTCTCCAGCATGAAGCTTCTCAGATACATTGTCTTTCATCTCCTTTCTGGATTTAATTTATGACTGTAGTGTAAGCTCCAATGCTTAAGGAATGGCGGGTGCCTCCTAGCCACTAAGGCATTATGATGTAATGGGATGTACCATTCATTTCTCTTTTCTTGCCCGGTAAACTAATCTTTCAACCATTTTATTCAAGCTGTATTTTATTGGTCTTTCCTTTGCTGCTCCACCAAATCATGGGGTCTATTTGAGTTTGCCTTCTGTGCCATGGTGCAATTTATAAATCATATTTACGCTCAGGACATATTGCAGACCCAAACTAATTGTGGCTTATTGAACAAATAGCTAAACAAATGACATATCAACATCCTCATCCTTTTCTTTTTCCAAGATATTCTTGAGTTATACAAGGGAAAGGACAATCAAGACTGTTCAGAAAAAGTCAAATATTACTGATGTATTGATTAAAATCATAGGTTCCGTCTGTATTTTTTATTTATTAAATTTATGTAACTGTCCACCTCATGTCTGGGTCAGTTTTAAAACCTGAAGATTAAACAAAATATAAATACAACTAATACAACTATAAATACAACTAAAAAGTAACTAATATCCTGTAAATTAACTTCAAAAAATTCAATTTTATATTATATGGAATTAGTATCTTAAAAAAAAAATTTAAATATTTCAAGTAGTTCACTACTTATATAATTTGGGCTAGTGGCTAAAAGGGCACCAGGCTAAAAAGCAGGAGACAGTGAGTTCTAGTGATGCCTTAGCCACGAAAGCCAGCTGGGTGACCTTGGGCCAAACATGGGTCTCTCAGCTTTCTTCATCTCACAGGATTGTTGTGGGGAAAATAACAGCAGGAAGGTGTGTTGGATATGTTCGTCACCTTGGTTGCTTGTAAAAATAATAAAAACAGGATACAAATAAATAAATTTTCCACATCCATTTTGTGAGGGGTGAAAGAGATTGTTCCTAGGATATAGTTTCATCTGAGTTGAAAGCAAGTTACATAACCCAACAAAGTCAAAATCCCCTCCTAAGACAAATTCTCACGCATTCCATATCTTTTCTTTCCTTTTAACTACATCTTCTCAACCTATTCCTTCACTATGTTTAAACAACATTATAGTTTCTTTCCATCCATAGTAATAGCAATGTTGAGATGACGATCACAAACACTGGCAAGAACAACCATACATACTCAATATGTGGAAATTGGAAACTTTGAGCTAATAATTATTTTTCCATACTCATGAAAATAGCCAAATTCCAAATAGCAAAATAAAATAGAAAGAACCAAAGTTTATCATGCTCTCTACAACAATTATTAAATACAAATGTTGCTATGGGTTTTCTTCCTATTGTAAAACAAAACAATGACCCATTTTTTCTTATTAAGTGTCTTTAAAATCACTACTGTTATATGTGGAATTTAAGATAATTATCAGAATATAACAGCAGCTATTTATCTTCTAATATACTAATCTATTTTGCAGTGCTAGACAGTGTAATGCTTAGCACGTCTTTATAATAAACACACACATGGATTATAATAGGAGTAATCCAGTATTAATTCTTATTTTATTAGAAACAAATTTAACAATTAAATGAATATGAAATCAAGCAACTCAAACAAACAATGCAATTACCAAACGATGTGCAGACAAGCAGTAGAGCATGGCGTCATATGTATTATGGGACTGTTTTTATTTGAACTAATAAAATAAATGCACAAAATTATACATCTTGATGCCCTTAAACCACAAAGTCAATTCCCTCTTCCATGATTTTCATTAATTAATCTAAAATCATCTGTTTTATAAAGAAAAATGTCCTTTGTGGGCATCATTTAAGAGTCCCAATGTTTCTAAATGCATGTTCCTTGTCAACCAGTGGCTAAGTTTATTCAGTTTGCTACACCAAACCTTGCTTTAATGATAGCTTGCTGAAGGAACCATAGTTAACTTCCTTCTAACAGGTCATGCAACTCTTCTAAGAAAACTATAATATTAGTCTATAATATCAGTCTACATTATATTATTTATTTTTATTTATTTGTGAGATTTATATACCGCCTTAAGTGCAAGCACTCTCTAGGCGGTTTACACCATTAAGCAATGTAATTATATATTTACATATTAGCCATGCCAAAGAGAGTGCTTTGCAGATATGTCTGTTTGCATTACCATAATCCTAGGCATTATGTTCATTGGCTTGCTCATGAGGGATGATGGGTGTTAGTGTCCATTAGTGTCAGTAACCGTTTGACAAGAGCTGATCTATTTATTTGGCTTCTTTAAGAAGGCAAGTACTGACTAGCCAGTAAGAAGATATTTTTCCCCATTTGTGGAGAACAGCTGTTCAGTCTTCTCTCCTTAATCCTATTTGTTACTGTGAGTCCTGTTACTTTGCCTACATTTTATTTAAAATAAATTGTTGTGGTACCCTATGTAAATCTGGCTGGACGGTGGGAAAGGTAAGTTTGGATACTATTTTTAATATAATATAATTTATGTGAATTTCTTTTTAAAAAATAATTTTCATTTAGTTATATACATTTTAAAAAGACGAACAAACATTAAACAAAACAATACATTTACATTTATACATATATACCTCTAGGGGTATCTTACAGTAAGTTCTCTCGACGATCAATTTTTGCTTATATAGTGTGCTATACATAGTATATTTTCATCACTATTGATAATTAAATATGCTAATTTATACTACCTAAAATTATTAAACAGTTATCTTTTTCCTACTATATTTATTTATTATTTATTTATTGTTCATACTTCTAAGCCGCCCAACTCCCAAAGGACTATATATATACATTATTTATATATGTGTGTGTGTGTGTTAAATATACTATATTTCCATTGCTATCACTATCTTAATATAAATATTTATAATATCTAACATTGTTGAAATATTACATATACATCAATTGTTTAAACCCTAGTCAATGTATTTTGTTTTCTCCTTTCAAACCAATTATAAAATAGGTTCCAAATTTCGTAGTATTCTGAATCTTCTTTCTCGTTTAACTCCATAGTCATTTTATCCAATTCTGCCCAGTCTAAAATCTTTTGTATTATTATGCTTTCAGTTGGTGCGTTTCCCTGTTTCCAATGTTGTGCTAAACATATTCTCGCTGCTGTTAGGATGTGAAGTATGACATAACATTGTTTTCTTTCCATCTTCTGATCCAGTATCCCTAGTAGAAATGCTTCTGGCTTCATGTTTATCTTTTGTTTTGTTATTTCTTCTAGCCAAGTTTGTATTTTTTGCCAAAATTGTTTGATTACTGGGCAGGTCCACCACATATGGTAGTATGCTCCGTTCTTATATTGACATTTCCAGCATTTAGGGTTTAAGTTCTGATACATTTTGGCCAATCTTGCTGGTGATAAGTGCCATCTATAGTACATTTTGTAAAGGTTTTCTTTATATGTGGTTGATTTAGTTAATTTGTAATTTCTATTCCAGATTTTATCCCAGTGTTCCAAATTTATGTTATATCCAATATTTTTAGCCCAACTAATCGTATTTCCTTTTACAATTTCTTCCTCCATTTTGTAATTTAATAGAAATTTATAAGTTTTTGTTATTATTTTTCCCCTGTCCCAATAGAATTTTGTCCAAATCTGATTTCTCTTTTGCTATTCCAAATTTCCTCTTGTCTTCTTTTAATCTAGATCTAATTTGATAATAGCGCCACCAATCAATTTTAAGTCCCTGTTGTGTCAGGGTTTGAATGTCTTTTAGGTTTCCTTGTTGATCTAAAATTTCTGAATACTTAATCATTTTGTATAGGTCTATTGTGTTGGGATGTGTGATTGCTTCCATGCTAGAAAACCAGATTGGAATTTCCCTGTAGTGCTGTTGTTTTATTTTAGTCCAGATCTAATGTAATGAGTCTCTGATTTTATGATTTTGAAAATTTGAGTGTGATTCATGTTTTTCATCCCAGAGAAACCCATGCCAAGCAGCCTGTAGATCATGTCCCTCGAGTGTCAATATTCTTTTATTTCTAATTTGTATCCAATCTGTGACCCATTGTAATGCTGCTGCCTGATAGTAGAGTTCCAAGTCTGGAAGTCCAAAGCCCCCTTGCTTCCTATTGTCCTGTAGGTTCTTCAATCTGATTCTCGCTTTTTTTCGCTGCCCAAATGAATTTCAATATTATCCTATTTAAATTTTTTGTCCAATTTAATCGGAATCATCTGAAATAGATATAGCAGTTTTTGTAGTATTGTCATTTTAATGGTTGCTACTCTTCCGATTACTGAGATCAGCAATTTATTCCATTTTTCCAGGTCTTTTTCTATTTGTTTACTTAGTTCTCCATAGTTATCCTCTTTAATTGTAGTAACATTTAGCAGTTAAGATTATTCCTAAATATTTAATTTTCTTCACAATTTGAATTCCCAATTTCTCCTCCAATTCTTGATTTTGTTTATTTGATAAATTTTTAATTATTATTTTAGTTTTCTTTTTATTAATTTTTAGGCCTGCCACAGTTCCAAATTGGTTAATTTTGTTTATTAATTTTGGTCCTCTCTCTATCGGATTTTCTATATTAAAAACCACATCATCTGCGAGGGCCTGTAATATATATTCTTGTTCTCTAATTTTAAGTCCTTTAATATTCGAATTTTGCCTAATTTGTTGTAATAATGTTTCCAGGGTGAGTATAACTAGTAAGGTCCTTCCAGCTTCCAGCTTCCCTCTTTTCCCACTCACACTTGCTCGTGTGTGTGTGTGTGTGTGTGTATGTGTGTGTAATATTTTTTTGCTGATAAATGAAAATTAAGGGCTCATTTTCATTTATCAGCAAAAAAATATTACACAT
>JANHGD010003118.1:26749-37970 GCA_027560375.1 Imantodes cenchoa
TTTCCTGCCTAGGCAGGGGGTTGGACTAGAAGACCTCCAAGGTCCCTTCCAACTCTGTTGTTATTATTATTATAAATAGATACCACTTCAGTGTGAAAGTACAGTGTTCCATGCACCTCAACGTATAGTCATGCTGATCACAGAAGTATCTTTGAACTATCTTGGTTCCCTTGGCTAAGAAACAGAGATGAGCACTGCCACCTAGAGTCAGAAACAAGTGGACAGGGGAAACCTTTACCTACCATGATGCCAGGATGACCAGACAATTGGATACCATCTTCCTCTCCAACCATGAGTGCTCATTTGTAATTAGGAGCTTTCCCTGACAAACTTGCAATCCCATTTCACTTTTCTGCAGGGAGAGTGCTTCTCCATTATTCTTTCTGTGAAGCTTGCTAGGGGATATCCTAAGGTATACTCTGTAACTTTTGTCAATTGAAATGTTTCCTGTTGTTTACTTTCTGGAACAGTCATAAGGGATAATGGCTTGATTTACACTGCAGATGATATAAAGTAGTTCACCTCTTTCAGAATTTGCCTCCTCTAATGGATACATTCTAAAAGCATTCAATTGCTCTTCTCCTTGCTTTCTACTGCTGTACTCTTTTATTTATCTCAGCATATTCTACTACACCTGTCAAGCCAAATGATGGTATTTGAACCTGCAGTTCTTTATAAAGCCTGTCTTAAACTGTGATAACTATCTAGTTCAGGCACAACACTTTTCTTTCTATAAATTTATCTTATTGACACTTGTGTATTATTTGCTGATCCTAAGTTTCCCAACGTGCCACTAAATTGCTTGTACATGTTATTTGCTGATGTGATAACTAAAAAGCTACTTTCAAATGGAGCCAAAGGTTAGTTGTGGTTTACACAACTGTCTCTCCAAATAGTTCTCAGTGTGTACCTCTCCCAAAGTATGTTATGTCAGGGGTTTCACTGTAATTATAATTCTAAGAGACTCCTGACCTCTGCCATATATTCCTCTATTGTCGTTCTCCTAGATCTTGTTGATCATGCATTACATTTTAAGTTGAAAGGGATACTAGAGGATTTACCAAATGATAAACTATACACTAAAGATGTCTTATGACTGAACACATCTGAATTTTAAACTTCATCTTTAACAATGATCCAACATTCATCTCTACTGGAATATTAGCTACGTTGTTCCCAATTATTATTATTCTAAATTTTATCAAGGTTAACAGCAACCTCATCAGCCTTCCTTTAATAAAAGATTTGTCAAGGGTATTTTTCATATGGTAAATATGGCACAGAATAGATTTGCCATTTTCCTGGGATCATTTCTGAATAATGGAGGGATATGCAAAACGACTCTCCTTACGAACCTTATCATTTGCTCACTCAGAATAAATTGCTTCAGTTTCATTATCA
The DNA here is from genome assembly GCA_027560375.1 of Imantodes cenchoa. Classification (NCBI taxonomy): domain Eukaryota; kingdom Metazoa; phylum Chordata; class Lepidosauria; order Squamata; family Dipsadidae; genus Imantodes; species Imantodes cenchoa. The sequence continues at coordinate 28,151 of JANHGD010003118.1, forward strand.
TTTTAATTTTTATTTTCTAGTCTGCTCCAGTTCAGAAATATGATGGCTTGAATTATACAGACTGCATTTTAATTGAAGCCAAGCATCCTTTTAAACCATGGCATGATAATATTTCCTATTTTTACTTTCAATCATGATGAATTTGGTGTTTCCACAGCTGCATAAAACAGAGCTGATGCTATCTGTGTACCCACTTTACGGTCAACTTAGACTGCACCAGCAGAGATAACTCAGTTTATCTCACTTACTTATTTACACTGAATTTCATTTCTTCCCTATTACCTAATTACACAATTCCTTTTGGAGTACTTTACTGTCGGCTTCAGGTTTTCAAAGTCTTAATAACTGTCACTCATATGGCTCAAAATTCTCCTTTGTTTAAGTGTAACAAAACACCAATATACATTTTTCTTCAGTGAGAAAGTCCTGCTGAAGGAGCTTTTTTTAAAAAAAAAAATCCAACTTATTTACTGTATTTTAGCGAATATTTCACAGAATATTATACTTTTATCCTGTTTCTTTCTCAGTTATGTCCCTTGTCCATGGACATCTTACTCTCTTACTAATAAAGATATTAGAGAAATTGCTGTATTCTTGAAAAGAATAATGAATAACATAAAAGAGGTAGGGCATCTCCACAGCCGCAATATTTCAGTGAACCAGTACCAATGCTCAATGCACAGGATATATTTTATAATAATCTAATAAAATGTAACTTCATTTGACTGGGACTTCTGGTCAAACAAAATCATGACTGCACTGGCTTTAGCTGAAAACTCAGAGGTCTTCTGCAGATGTACTGTGAAGGAACCAAAGCAATGACAAGAATTGATAGATACTGCATCTGGAAACGTTGCTCTCCTTTCTCGCTATGGCATATTTTGGGAATTCTGACCCACAATTCAGTATCAAATATTCCCATAACAACTACAAAATCTCCTTTATTCTTTGTCTTTCCTTCCTGATTCCTTTTACTAGCATCTTCCTAATCAGTATATAAGTTTTACTACAAGACTTCTACCTTCCAAGAATATAGGAAGAACATAGTATCCATCAATCTGTTTTCTTTATATCTTATTAGCCCCTGAGCAGATGTTTCTACATTTAATTAAGGTGCCATGCTTCACTTCTTAGGCGGTTTTATTAGTAGTGTGCTTTCCTTCAACCCGGTATTTCCTAACAAAGTCCTTTCAGATATTTAGAACTAACAATTCCATCAACCAGCATAATTGTGTTTCAAGGATTATGAGAGATTATGATAATTTTTTAAAAAAATTGAAGGGACAAACTTTGAAATGTTTCTCTTTGTTTCCCCTTCTAGTATATATGTGATAATATATACTGGATCATATGTGTTAATACCCTCAAAAGGACTCTCTGGAGCATTACCATTGTTAAGAAATCTACTGTCTAACTAACACTGAAATCTACTACATTTCTTAAATTTGATTGACTTTAATAAAATATAAATAGACTGTGTTCTAAATTGCAGTCTTCGTCTTTAATGAAGTTTTTAAAATTACGTTTGAAGACTAGAAGTGTGATTTTAAAACAGACGGAAAAAAACATTGATAACCTGCACTGTTATAATGACACTACTTTAACAGCCAAAATTTCAATGTAGTGTAATGAAGTGTAATTATTTCAAAATTGTCTTACTATTTTTTTTTAATGTTGGTGCTCTATGAATATTGCCTATCTAGACTAGTTCCCATATAGTGGAAGCATAAATTATTATAATGCTTTTGATTGATAAATAGATATATTTCTCTTTTGTGTTTCAGCCTAAATATAGCTATGTTGCTCTTTATATAAACAATGTTCTTAATTAGCACTTCTATACCCCTGGATTAAATTTACCAGCCTGGATAATTGCTGTTGCTTTTTGCATTGTAAGTAGAGAGAGAGAGAGAAAACTCCTTTCTTTTTAATATCCTTTACTTTATTCATTGATCTATAATTACAATCCTGTTTAGTCATCTTTAACCCTAACTAAACATACCCAGATGACTTATATTTTTCCCTAAATTCTATGTCTCCTATTATAATCTGGTATCCCTCAAATTTATAAGGAGAAAAAGAAACAATGTAGTTCATTATTACTCTGTACCAAAATTAGTGGAACTTTAAACAATAATTATTTCATGCTTCTCCTGAAGTTGTTCAGATTATCTACATATGCTAAAAAAAAAACAATCTCCCTGCATACTTTGCAACCTATGCAAGTGAGCAGAGCCTATACAATTAGGTCACCTAAACAAGACATTGACAAACATTCTTAAACAAACACACTCACAAGCTACAGCATAAAGATAGCAAGTATGTGCCTCGGTGGCACAGTGTTTACAGTGCAGTACTGCAGAATACTTCTGCTGACTGCCAGCTGACTGCAATTTGGCAGTTCAAATCTCACCAGGCTCAAGGTTGACTCAGCCTTCCAAGGTCAGTAAAATGAGGACCCAGATAGTTGGGGGCAATATGCTGACTCTGTAAACCGCTTAGAGAGGGCTGCAAAGCACTGTGAAGTGGCATATAAGTCTAAAGTGCTATTGCTATTGCTATAACCACTATATGGGAATTTCACCCATTGCTGTTCTGGAAAATTTTCTTGATCTAAAAATCCTACCAACCAAAAATCACTTTGTGCTCCAATACAGAAAAGCCATTGATTGTGTTGATCTTAGAAAAAGTGGAGGACGTGCTTAGAAAATGGAAATGTGCTTAGAAAAACGGGACAACCAGATCATCTCATCCTCTACACAGGACAGGAAGATGTAGTCCATCTACATCTCTAGGTTGGTAAAGGACTGCAACAAGGTTTCATACTCTCTCCTTACTTATTCGGCTTACCCTGATCCTGCCCTATCATCAAAGCCGTTCTATCTTCCTCCACAATTTTTTTCCTTCTTCCTGAATCCCCAGGCAATATCCTCTATGGATCACTGCATAGTTTTCTTGAGTTGGGAGAAAATTAGATTGATTTTTTCTTTAAAAGCATTTGCTTCAGTCTCTTTTTTCACATTTTTTCTCCCTGAATATTATATTTTCTCTTTTCTTATCACTATCGATCAGCAAAGCCTAAAAACATCACAGAGTAACTTTCCTACATACACATCTACTTTCTCTCTTTCTGTCTCTCCACCATTTCTTTGAAGCCTCATATTATTAGTTATTTATTGTACTTTTTCAACTAATTAAAAAAAACCCTTTTAGTGTCTGGAAAGAAAAGATGGTGTCTAATATTGTGTACTGTACAAAGGCACTTCTTAATTAAATTATTATTATTCCAGTTACTTGCACTTGGTTCTTATTTATTTTGATCGAAAAGTGTTGGGTTTTGACTCCCTTTACATGAGAAGCCCACTGACACAGCCATGATCAAATAGGACAACACTTCTGCCATTTTTTTTCATGACAAGTTTATTCCCTGAATTTTTGATGTTTGTTTATGGTTTATTGGATAGAAATGTATAACTATATATATATATTGATATGATTTATGGTATAAATGGAGATGTTGAAAAAAAATAAAATTAAAATTAAAAAAGGATAACGAAGTGTGTAAGTATGCTAACTAGAATATTCCACAAAAATGTAGGGCATCACTTTTTTGCAACACCACCCACCACAACTAAGGTAACCTCTGTTTTTTTACTTTCAGTGTTTTTGAAGCACATAACATACTTAATTTGAACGCAGCAATACTATTAAGTTTCTAGAATTTAGTTGTGTTTAACACCTGAAAATTATTTCAACATTAAGAATATTGTACAAAGATAACATATGTTTCTCTAGATCTCACACTGATCCTCCTTCTTTCTCCACAGAAAGAGGGACAAGAAGCAGTGCCAAATCTTGAAGCAAGTTGCAGCAAGCATTAAATGAATTCAACCCTAGGTCTTCTTCTCCTGTATACACAAAAATATATTGCTCTTTGTTTGCTTTGCACTTCTTTTCTTTTGAAATCTTTCCGCAGTATTTTTTTTATGTTGACAGTGTACTTACCTGGTAGTAGCCACAAGATATTATATTTATCCATATTACCCATTTTCCTGCAATTGCTCCACTTTTTGAGGACACAAAATCCCCTGAAGCAGCAAGATTCAGCAAAGTGTATATACGGCATAGGAAATCGTTTAGGTATCTCTATATTCTTATAAAAATAGCCCGACTGTTACCCAGAGATACTAAAGCAATTATTCTACAAACTTAACAAAAATATGTCTGAAAGTATTACTGTCACCAAGCTCCAATTATACTTAATTTCTAAAACAAGGCTAGGCTTTTATTTGTTACAACTATTTTGGTGCCAGTTTTTCCTATTAGTAAGAGAACATTATACTCCTTTGCCAAACAAGTTCCTATTAATGTATTTTCATTTTAAATTTTAATCCATAAAGCCTTGATATAATATCAGAACTCTTCAACAATAATTTATTGAATTCAGCAGTAAACAGATCATTGCTGTGATTTTTTATTATCCTATCTCCCTGTCACTGTAGTTTCCCAAACATTCTGTCAGTAAGTGGTGAAAAATGGAAATAATTGAAGAGACTTTCAATATGTTATTATTATGAACGACTTGTAATACCTAAGCAACTTAGCATGATGCCTGGCATTAGACTGTTGGAATGTAAGTTTCTGACATATAAAAAGATCAGAAATTTGAACATACATAAGTTTATATCTAAACTACAATGCGGGCTACCTTGAACAAATCAATCACATTATGACTGGGTCTACAACTTCTCATGCTTTCAGTCATATTTTAGTGAATTAGCTGTAGTAGTCAACACGAATAAAGCCAATGATTGGGTTCACACAGTGTAAATAAAACCAAATAAATCATATTATAAATTAGCAAGATGTGTTAATCCAGAATTCCCTAATGATAGCTTAATGCTTAAAATAATATTAATGAAATGACAAACACCTCCAATTTCACAGGAAATCATTTTGTCAGACCTAACATTTCAACAATGCCAATTCTGAATTATCTCACTGTGTTACATAAATAAGTTTTTTTTTAAAGCATCGGTTTATACCCAGACTTACAAACTCCAGGACTCAATTCACACATCACAATATGTCATTATTTGCTTAGGAACAGTTTGTTTGATAAACCCAATTGGCTGGATCCACAGAACATGCTAATTAGCTATGATACAACAAAACCCCACAGTGGCTAGATAAACCAAGGGGAAAAAAACATTACAAATGGATACATACCATCCCAAATTATGTGTGACATAGAGAGACCAATGACCCAAACAGCTAGATCCTACCACCAGATCATAAAGTAGGCGAACTTGACATTAAAAATTTCGGATGGTTCAGAGGCCATTATCTTGAAATGTTTATCTTATGGCATAATGTGACAATTGCATGATATAGAAATGAATGATGAAATTCTCAGAATGATTCAGGAATGTAAAACATACTGAAGAGAAATTCCAAACCTTTTCCATGTCTCAGGAGCAATCAATATGGAAGGTAATTGAATGTTTCAGAGCATAAAAAGGGTTAGAAAATGAACGTTGTCTTACATAGAACGTTCCTTCTATGTGCACTGCGGGAGTGTCCAAGCATGGGTTAACTTCTTGTCTCTTAGCCAGGGACTGAATAAGAAATATCCGGCCAAGCCATCTCCTTGGCCCCCACTGAGCCAGTTGTTTTATGAAGACATAGACTTACAAATAGTCAAATGGGAATCCAATGTCCAAACCCTAGACCAGAACCAGCCACAAGGTGGGTTGGACACTCCCGTAGCACACAGAAGGAACGTTCAGGTAAGACAAAGTTCATTCTCCTGTGCGCTGCTTGGAGTGTCCAAGCATGGGACATACCCATGCATAAGGCTCAAGGGCGGGAAGAGATCTGGTCCAGGGTTTGCGAGGTGGAATGAACCCTCTGTAGAACTCTCCTACCAAACGAAGCTTCAGCTGAAGCAAAGGAATCCAGTCTATAATATCTGATAAACATTAAAGGAGTCATCCAGGTCGCCGCCCTGCAACTGTCCTCAATGGAAGCCTGTGTGGACGCAGTAGTGGTGGCCACACTCCGTGTTGAATGAGCAGTAATGCAGCCCGACAAGGGAGTAGCTTTGATCTCATAAGCCTTCGTGATACAGGCTTTTAGCCAGCGGCCTACAGTAGAAGGTGAGACTTTCTGACCCATCGATGTTGGTTGAAAAGACAGAAAAGTTTCAGACTTCAGAAAAGCGGCCGTCCATTTTATATATTTACAGAGAGCCCATCTGATATCTAAAGTATGCCATAATTTCTCCCTAGGATGGGCTGGATTCGGACAGAAATGCGGAAGAACAAGTTCTTGAGTCCTATGAAATAGAGAATTATCTTTCAGGAGAAAGGATGGATCCAATCTCAGAATCACTCTATTGGAATGAAAAATGCACAAATCGGAATGAACCGATAGGGACGCTAGTTCCGAAATCCTCCTGGCAGAAGTGATAGCCACCAGGAAGAGAACCTTAAGGTTCAGCAGTTGGAGACTAGCAGATCGCAACGGTTCAAATGGTGGCCCAGTAAGGGTCTGTAAGGCCAGAGTGAGATGTCAGGAGGATATCAGTGTACCATTGGTGGTTTCAGATTAGCAGCTCCCTTGAGGAAACTACAAACCCAAGGATGAAGAGACAAGGACTGAAGACCTTCAAAGACCAATACAGTAGATAATGCGGCTGACTGTCTATGGAGAGTGTTGGGCGCTAGCCCCTGTTCAGCCCTTCCTGTAAGAAACTTAAGACTTATGGTATTGATGCTGAAGTCAGAACTATATCATCAGTGTTGCAAAAATGACAAAAGGCCGACCACGTAGCGTCATATAGATGATTGGTGGAAGCTCTCCCGGAAGCCTGAATTACCTGAATGGTACTGATCACCCCCCCTGAAAACTTATCCTTCCTCAGGATATCCCTTTCAAGTGCCATATGGTAAGTTGTAACCATTGGGGGTCCAGATGGAGCACTGCCCCCTGGCTGAGGGATATCTTGTGATCAAGAATCCTCCATGGACTGGAAACTGACAGGCTGACCAGATCCACGAACCAAGGGCAATGCGGCCAATGCGGGGGGGACTAGAAGAATCTCTGCCCACTCTGCCAATAGCTTCCCTGTCACCCTCGGAATGAGAGGGAGAGAAGGGAAGGCATACAAGACACCTTGTGGCCACAGGCTGCATTGACCTCTTCTGCCTCTGGCACAGTGAACCTGGAGAAGAATCTAAGAAGGTGAGTGTTGGATGGATGGGTGAACAGGTCTACCATCGGTCGACCAAAACTTCGGGACAGATCCCCAAACAGATCCAGGTGCAGGCGCCACTCTGAGTGGTCTATTGTGGTCCTGCTCAGCCAATCTGCTTGAAGATTTGCTGTCCTGGAGATGTGTTCTGCCTTCGGACATTGTGTTCCATCCAAAGAGCCAGCTCTCTTGCCTCCTGCATGAGACTGTTGGACCGTGTGCCCCCCGGTGGTTGATGTGAGCGAGATGTCAGCTCTAACCAATTGATGTTGTGTGTCAGGTCCGACACGCTCCAATACCCCTGAGCCACTAGAAACTGGGCGTGAACCCTCCACCCGAAGAGACTGGCATCCATAATGATCGTGATGTGGGCGAGTTCTCTGAGAATGCAACCTTTTGACATGGCCCTGGACGTCCACCAATGTAGAGATCTGAGGACAGACTGTGTGATGCGTACCTTCAATGTGGAGTTACTTCATTTCATCCTCTGATGCAGCAACAAGAACCATTGCAGTGATCGAGCATGCAGCTTTGCTCAAGGAACAACTGGAGATCATCTTTCCCAGAAGCTGAGAAAGCCAGTGGAACCGAGCAAAGTTTCCACACCTGAGTGATGAGGAACGGGATGCTGTTCAGGCGTTCCTGTGACAGTCGTGAATCGTCTGTTACAGGAACACGAATCATCAGGAGACACTCTAGTCAACATCTGGTCTAATCCATAAAGCAGAATTTCTATTGAAAAATGAAGCTGCTGAGGTCGCCCTGATGGACCAGGCCGAAGCCAGATGTGCCTTACGGGCTGCCATGTCTGCTCTGCGATCCTCCAACTTCAAGCCCTCTGAAAGATCAGCAGGGAGAACTGAGGAAGAGACTAGACTGGCCACTGGAGTATATATTATTGGGAGCTGGAGAAGACCCTCCAGGCCTGACCCCATGTTATAGAATCTTTTGTCATTGTTACTGGGCGCATTCTGCTGACTTCACTGACTTGGATAACATCCACGAACATCTTAGGCGCAGGGATAGTCTTTTTTTCTAGAACTAGTTCAGAAAATACCACCTCTGTGGGATCAAGCCCCAGTTCTAGGTCTGATGAAATGCCATACGTGATGTCATTTTGGTTTTATGTAAAAGAGACTTAAACAAGGCCGGTTTAAAAAGGCCAGAATAGGAAGGCTGGTCAGGAATGAGGCCCTCATCTTCAGAGAGGTCCTGGTCTAATAAACTGTCTTCTGCAACACTAGAATGTTCGCTGCGAATGGAGGAGTGAGAAGAACAATGACCCTGTTGGGAAATCCAGGTAGATTGTTCCTGGAGGCCAGGTGAGAAACCTCTGTGCTACAATTCTGCAGTAATTATTTGTGAAACAGCAGATGCAATAAGATCCCTAATATCCTGTGATATAGTTCTTGGGATTCCCTAGCCCTAAGGCCTGCTGCAGTTGGAGTAAAGGTAGCAGATGGGGCTGATCTGGTCAGTGATCCAGGCTCATCCAACTCAGAAGCTCTAACTCCAGCCAAAGTTCTAGCTGGAGACCTGCTAACTGCTGCTTCCAGGATAGGAACCTCAGTGGTTACATCTGAAGATAATTCTCTAATAAAATCAGCATTTCCAAGAGAGCCCTCCCCAAGTGCAGGGTCCTCCTCCTGCACAGGAGACAGAGATATTTCAGTTGCAGTTGCTGACATGGTTTTGCAAAATGCATCTCTAGGGATCTCAGACACCTCTGAACATCCCTATCTTCAGCTGAGGAAGAATGCCTTCTAGAAGGATCCTTTGAAGTCTTACTCTGACCAGGGGTCTCTTTGTCAGATCTATGAGCCTTATGGGAAGATTTGAAAGAAGCCAAATATTTGGAAGGGGTTCCCTTTGTAGCAGATCTGTCCTTTTTGGCTTTGTCTGCCATCATGCAAACTGGACACAAAACAATACAAAGACTGAAAGATAAAATAGATAATTTTCACCCGATCTTTTGGTAAGGTACTGCTCACTGCCAAATTCTGCCTTGCAGACAAAGGAAGCTGCTACCCAGGCGAGGAAGTTCTGCATACCAGAGGTTCCTTACAATCAGGAATCCTCCAGGCTGCTGGGAATGCAGAAAGGTTGGAAGAAAGATACTGATCCTCTACAATGAGGATCCCACCCCTAGTGGCTAGGGGGCAGGGAGCCCATGCAGTCTGAATTTGAACAACAGATGGTGACTCAGGAGAGATACGCACAGTGCTGACTCACTATAACTTTGTAACACATGGTCAGGTTTTCCCCCTGGGAAATGTACACCCCCGGTGCCAAGATTCTTGCTGCCTCATTCCTTTCAGCCATATGAGCAAGCGACCTAAGAGTGTTCTTGATCGCTCCGCCCAGGTCTGCCTGAGCTCATCCGGATCCCCGGACAAAATCCGGCATTTTACATATAAAGTGGAAGCTGGGGAAAACCCCCCTCCCCAAGCTCTCCTTAAGCAGCAGGACCTTTGGCAATGAAATGAAAGAGCCCTGTGAGCCCTGCTGGGAATCCAGACAGGCACTCCTGCTGCTTATTCAACTAATGACAAAGCCACGTGAGAG
>JANHGD010003118.1:127892-142897 GCA_027560375.1 Imantodes cenchoa
CACTCCGCCCTCTGGCCCCAACCAGGTCTCAGTGATGCCGGCCAGGTCAGCTCTCCCCTCCTGAATAAGGTCTTGAACCAGGGGGGCTTTATTTACCACTGACCTGGCATTGCATAACATCAGCTTCAGCCCAGGGCCCTGTGGCTCCGAACAACCTGATATGCGAGTTGGGCCATGGAGGTCGGAGCGCGCCAGTGCTCGAAGATAGCAAGAGCGTGCTCCCTGAATTTGATATGGCCTCCAGCCCCCGCCGCATCTGCCTGTGCTTGTTCGTGGTGGGCTTCGGTTGGGACAGTTATAAAGCTGGGTGAAGAGAACTGCTGGGGGAAGACAAATAAAACCCTCCGTAAACCACACAAATGTGTGAGTGTGAATGAATAGGGCAGCACAACATGAAATTTAGCTCTGGTGCCTCCCATTTCTCTTGATCATTGGTGACATGCTTTTACACCTTGATTGAAGTCAACCTGTGGTAAGAGTTGATCTCCCGGGCCTTAGTAAGAAAGATGACCAAAAACCCAATGGTCACTATGACTATGCTCCAGAGATCCTAGACGGAGATGGAACAGATTTCCAGAAGAACAGTCATTACTGCAGCCCTCCACTAGTATGGGCATTAGGGCAGAGTGGTTAGATGGAAGCCTCTCCTCAGTGTAAAATACATGAAAGCCCACTTGGAATTTGTAAAAAAACACCCAAAGGACTCTCAAACTGTGAGGAACAACATTCTCTGATCCAATCAAACCAAGATTGAACTGTTTGGCCCCAATTGTAAACGTTATGTCTGGAGGAACCTAGGCACTGCTCATCACTTGTCCAATACCATCCTAACAGTGGAGCATAGTGGTGCAGCATCATTTTGTTGGGCTGTTTTTGAGTGGCAGGGACTGGGAGACTGGTCAGAATTGAGGAAAAGCTGAATGAACTAAAGTACAGGGATTTCCTCAATGAAAACCTGTTGCACAGGACTCAGGACCTCAGACTGGGCTGAAGGTTCACTTTCCAACATGACAGTGATCTAAGCACACAGCCAAGACAACACAGGAGTCGCTTAAGAGCCCTGACTTAAACCCTATTGAACATCTCTGGAGGGACCTGAAAATGGCTATCCACCAAATTTCACCATCCAAACTGGCTGAGCTGGTGATGATTTGAAGGAAGAATGGCATAAAATCCCCCAATCCAGATGTGCAAAGCTTATCATGTCATACTTAAAAAGATTCTAGGCTGTAATTGCTATCAAAGGTGCTTTAACTGAGTGTAAGGCCTGAATACTTATGCCAATGTGATACTTCAGGTTTTTCTTTTTAAGGAATTTACAGATATTTCTAAAATTCTGTTTTCACTTTGTCATTATAGAATACCAACTGTAGATTAATGAGAGAAAAAGTGAATGTCAACAACTATAGAATCAGGTTGCAGCATAACAAAATTGACAAAAGTGAAGGGGATCTGAATACTCTCTGAATGCACTATGTGTGTGAAAGAAAGAGAGTGAAGATAACCCCTCTCTAAATGTTCACAGTGTCTTCAGTCTGGCAAGATTCTGTCTATAGGTGTGAAAACATAAATAACTCCTCTTGGAAGAATCACTATTTGTCTTTCTTGGTTTTGGGCCTAACAACAATTGGCCTAAAAGGCAGTTATCACAGAAAGAAAGGAGATTGAGTAAGGGGAGAAAGATAAGTAAGTTCAATGTAATCTGTATTTAATCTATTGCCATTACTGGACAATTGTTTACAAGAACATAGGTTCTACAAAATGGTGCTGCACATTGCACTAAATATATGTGATAGCTTTAGGTTTCTCACCATTTGATGTCTTCAAATGACTTACGAATATGATAGATCAAAGAAGTCATGAAATGTTAACAAGCATGAAAAGTGTTTCTGTGTTGTGCTAGACAAACCTAGGAAAACCTCCTCCCCCTTTAATGCAATTTTTATGAGTTTTTGAAAGCACTGTTGAGTCTTTAAATTTGGTTCTAGAGCTATGTGCAAAGACTTTAAAACATTAATTATGATTTTACTTTCGCTTCCTTACATCTTAACGTTAGTCTTTAATGCCCTAAGATACCTTGTTACCTTGTTCCTTTTTGTTGTGTTTTCCAAGCTCATATTAGCCTAGAATCAGTGCTAAGAAAAATGATATAAAAGCTCAGCAGTAACCCTCTCCCTGTGTAAGAAACTCTCTCACTTCCTCAAGAAATGAACAAATCTGGCATTATTTTGTTTTCTTTCTCATTTAACTGATTTGTGACATGTTTTCCTCAGTACACAGATTCAGCACACAGCTTTTAATAACATGCTCTGCTTGGCTGTATTTTTCCCAATAATTGCATTTTACAAGCATTTGCTCTAACAGAAGATTTTTGTGTGCGTATGCGTTCACCTAATACGCACATTTGGAATGCATTTTTTAAAAGCATGAATTGCTTTGCATGAAAAAAAAATCAGGATATCAGCATATGATTCAGCTTTAGTACATATATTGGGGAAATGAATCACAATCCATATGAATTACCCACTCTGGCCCATCCTTGCCTTTTATGTATATGCCATCTGAGGTAAGATTTCTGTGCCCATTTTACACCAGCAAAGTTTCCAGGAGAGAAGGAGAAAAGACAAATCAACATATGTGGTTATTCAAGTAATCTTTTTAAAGCTATCTATGAGGGGGAAATGTCCTTATCCAGTAAAATGTAGCAGCCATTTTACTGTTTGTCTTTTCCTATGCTCCAATGGATTCCATCTCATGATCCATATTCTCTTAAGACCTTCACTATTATGCACGGAGAGCCATTGTAGAGTGGAGTAGTTGTTGAGGTATTGATCTAGGAATGGGTGACTTAGGTTCTAGTCCATCTTCAGCTATGGAAGCTTACTGAGTGATTTTGGGCTAAGCCATTTTTCTCTACGAAACCTACACTAGCTTCTTGTGGTGGGAAAAATTAGGAAGCACACACCTTGCTTGCATTTTGTAAAGCTATAGGAACCATCCTATTCTGAAGGGTTTGGAGACAAGATGGCATACCTGGATCTTATTGGTAACATGTGTTGTTTTGGTTTAGATTTATTCTGTAAATCACCTCAAGCTGTGAGAAGTATTGACAATGTACAGGAGGAGCATGTGTAGAACTTTCAAAAGACCCAAAAAGTATTTTTCCTCCCATGAAGGGATTACCAATTAATGTTGATTCCTGTAACAAATATCTCAGGTATGATTTCCCTTGGGATGCTCAAACATCACTGCCCTATTTTTAGCTACTTACCTTTCTATTCATCATAATTTTCACCAAACAGATGTGACCACTTGCCAACCAGAAATTCTATATGAAGGAGTTTTTCTGAAGCTTGTAATTGCTAGTCCCAACAAAACCCATTAAACCTTTGTGCAGAGAGGCAACATCTGTTTGGCTTATTTGTTTTAAAATTAAGGACACCGAGTCACATGCGTTTCAGAACAGAGAGCTAGATAAATTCTAGGTGGAATGTTCTCTGTAAGCAGCATCCACTGAGGAGGCAAACTCATCAAAATTCTTCAGTCCACGGACTCTTGTTTTGTGGCTATGACTGTCTTTAGAAAAACATTGCCGACTTAGAAAATCATTCCCCAGAGCTATATACAGTAGCTCCTGTTTGTTGTGACCTGTCATGAAAATGCAGACATGAATGATTAGTGATGAGAGGCCAACAGCAGTGCAGAAGCTGAGGCTGCCTTGTCTATAGACATGCCAACACATTCTTCAGTCTTTTAGTAAGACAGCTGAAAGGCAGCTTACTTTCATTGTTTCCTGCAGTCCTTTGTCTTTCTTTTCCATGTCTGGCAGGGCACCCAGTTCTAGCCACAATTTTTTTTTTTTTCTGCTGCAAGAATAGGGCTTGTTAAGACAAGTTGGAAAGCAGCATCTGCTCTGCAGTAGCCAGCAGGGCTGATTTCATCACGGCTTCTACCTTGTTTAAAGGACAATTGCTCTGCAATGAATATTAGATTTGGCCTGTTCATATGATCCAGGGGTGGGTTCTAACTTACCTTGCTGCCGGTTTGCTTCCTCCTGTGCCATGTGGCCGTACCATGCGGGCGCGCATGCGCAGAGCAAAAAAATTGCAAAAAATCCCCCCCCAAAAAACCGAAAACAAGATGCCGATGCATGCACAGTGCCGGAAACTTGACTTCTACACATGCACAGAAGAAAAAAAATTAGCAAAAAATTCAAAAAAAATCCCCCCCCAATAAAAAAAAAGATGGCAGCATCCAGGGACCGGCACCAACAGAACCAGCTCTGTGACATCCAGCTGTTTGCTACATACACCAGCTGTTTGCTACATACACCAGCTGTTTGTTCTATAGAACCGGTGCAAACTGGGAGGAATCCACCTCTGATATGACCTCATACATATACCAAGTTAGGCATATATTTGCATAGATATACATTCATATATACAGAAATATATTTATACCTCTATCTCTCTCTTTCTCATCTCTCTATCATCTAGATTCAGCAATTAGAGAATTATATAGAATTAGTGCTTCTAAAACTGATTTACTGGTAAACGTGATTGGTTTGGATATCTGGTTCATTGAGAAAAATATATTTTCTGAAATAGGACTTTCTAGGAACAGATAGCAGAATATGCTTCCAATGGAAGGGGTGAGTTTTAATTGCATGGCTGCCTTGTAGCTACGTGTGAATTGTAAAGTTGGTTGTGCTAGTGAGCTAGGAAGTTAATATCCCAGGTTAATGTATCTTCAGAAATTATGGGTGCTCCATCTGGAGGTTTCTAAGAAGAGACTGGGCAGGCATTTGTCCAGAATGGCATAGGATCTGCTGCTTGAACAGCAGGTTGGACAAGAAGACCAGGGTCCCTGTTATTTTGTTGAGACTTATAGATTTCCCAGTAGAGTGCTGAGTGCTGATAGAAGATCATGTTTTCATAGACCAGATGGCATGATGGCCTTACTAGTCCTAAACAACTGGTGAATTTGTTTGGTTTGACCAGCTGAGAAATGGGCATCAAGATCAACTCTACCTTATTCTGAATTGTTTTGCATAGTTAAGGAGTTAAGAAAAATGCAGTATTTAATATTGTTGACTATTGCTATATTTTATTCTTTAGGACATTCTACTCTTTATGGCATCAAGTTTATTTTAAAAGTTCCTATTTCATTTCACCTTTCACACTGTGTCTTATCCATTGTTGTTTTTGAACGTCCACTGTATATATGAATCTGAACTGAAATCTTCTGACTATTCTCCAGCACACCTATTTATGCATAAATTCTGGAGAATATTTGAATAAGAAAGAAACACCCATGACAGAAGGTGAATTTTTCAGGCTGACGAGTCAAGATAAAACTAGCTCAATCCATCAAAGCAAATATGTCTAATCGCATGTGTGCATTTTCCATTTTCAATTTAACACTTTAAAGTTATATACTTTTAATAACAAATTGCCATTAACATTATATATTTAACAAAACATTTTATGATTTAAATGTTCTTGTGACAACAGGATACTATTCCAATAACATGCTCATTAGGTTCGGGAAGGGGGAATGTATCATAAGAATTCAAAAAATGATTACCTAATTCAGTTAGCTGACCTCAAACAATTAAATTTAAATCAAAACACAACCAATCATGGACAAGGTTAAACCAATCAGTCATTTTTAAAACAATTTTATCCTTCTTTTATTATTTTTATAAACAAGGAAGAAAAAATATTAGATACAAAGTATTAGCGAAAGAAGATGAGAATCTGTATTTCCAATATGATTTGTGTTGATTTCTCACTGTGAGCTACTAGTAGTAATGATAAAGACATTTGACTAGGTTAGTGGCTGATTGCATTAAGTATGTGGTATTATAAAGAGCCCAAGTTGTATTATATCTGTTTATTAAAAATACTCAGAAACCCATATCTGTCTACAAATATTTCCTACACTGAAATGTTTACAACAGTCCTAAATACATTTAAGATGGATTTTTGAAGGATATTTATGGCCAATAACAGCAAAGAGATATTTTAGTTTTGCAGCTAGTTAGCTTTCACTATTAATATCTAATGATGATTTATAGGAATTATTATTTTTTGTATCATGTACATGTAACTAACACAACTGAAAATCAGCTTTTGCATTAATGCTAAACAATAGACCAAGTACAGATACTGACATGTTGCATTTTTTAAAAAAGTTTTATTTTCAGCAAGAGACAGTAGGGAAACCCCACCCCCCACATAACTGCACTCAGTGTTCACAGAATTATCCACTTCGTTTTGCTAAATCTGTCCCAAAAGCAATATAGATGAAGTAGATAATATCACGTGACATCACCAAGAGAAGAAACATGGGACAGATTTAGCAAACTGAAGTGGCTGTTTCAAAATAGTAGTTATAATTAGAAAATCCCAGACAATCTTAGCTAGAGAAAGCACGTCTGAAATAAGATTTTAAATAACTTTTTAACTGGGTGGAAAGCTAATTTAACTTTCCCTTTTTTAACAAATAAAAAGGTAATAGTAAAAGCTCTGTTCCTTAGAATAATTTTGAATGAAAATGTGAATCTTAATAACATGTCCTGTAGAGCAGAAATTGGGCTGATAGTTAATTGACTCAGCTTTCCCAATTCAGTGCAGATAACAGGCTGTGGTGGGGACAGAGGAGAATGAGAATAAAAGTGCCTTTGAAGGTGGAAGAAGACTGAGGAAAAAAGACAATTAAAATATAGTAAAATTGAATGGTGCACAAACTAAAATCCCATTCTTGCAATGGGAGAGCTTTTTCCTCTGCCCTCTGCCCTCCTTCTTCTACATCCTGCAGTGTCTAGCTCAATGTAGCTGGTAACACTTAGGAAGAAAGAAAAAAAACAGATTTCTAAAAAGTACCTTAATTGCAGCCTGAGGTGAAGAGCAAATCTCGAAAATTTTAAAAATGCTATAAATTCTCAGCCTCTGTTATGGTGAGTCGATTAAGGTGGATTCTGTTTGAAATACTTTCTTCCTGCTGCTCTTACGTACATGGGCCAAGTTGCCTCTTCTAAGAGAAACTCGGTGCCTTATTCTTTGTTTTCCTGAAATATTAACACTCCAGTCCTCAATGGCAAAAAAATGTCGATATAAAATGGCCCTAAGAGACAGCCAGTTTGGTGTAATGGTAAAGGCACTGGCCTAGAAACCAGGAGAGTGTGAATTCTAGTTCTACATTAGGCATGACAACTAGTTGAGTAACTTTGGATCATTTACTCTCTTTCAGCCAAACTCGCCTCACGTGGTTATAGTTGTGGGGGGAGTCGGAAGAAGAAGTATTAGATATAAATTATATTATTATTATTATTATTATTATTATTATTATTATTATTATTATTATTATTATTATTATTATTATATATTCTGCCTTGAGTTACTTATAAAGTAATAAAGGCAGAATAAAAATCAATCAATCAATCAATCAATCAAACAAACAAACATTTTGGATCAGAAAGTTATTTGTTTGGTGTTTAATTATATATAATTAATGTAATTAAATAATGAAATTAAAAATTACATGTTTATGCCACTCATATCACTGTTACAGTGACTCTGAAGTGGTTTACAATATGTTAAAAGGTTAAAAAAAAAGTACTTACAAGGCAATTAAAATTAGAAGAATTAAATAGCAAAGTTAAAAACCAAGACGACGGGCAACCTATGGAATGAGGATCTTTTCTATCCCATCAGCCAACTCACAACATAGCTGGCGTCTGTCTTGGCATCAGGCCAAGCAGCAGAGCCAGGATTTTAGGGTTTTCCAGAAGGCCAGGAAGGCGAGAACAGATCTCACCTTCCGGTGAACAGCTCAAGACAAAATAGTTTTCAGATTAACATAGTCACAAAGTTCCACTCAATGAAGAATTCAGATGGATCTCTCTCTCCCTGATCCTAGAGCAGGGATCTCCAGATGTGAATGACTGAGGAATTCTGGGAATTGAAGACCACAAGTTTTAAAGTTGCCAAGTTTGGAGAGCATATTGTGCCCACATTTAGTTAAACATAATTACAGGGGTTCCTACCATGTGGTCTGGTGCGCCGCTCCAGTAGTGGCCCTCTGATTGCACAATTTTGGCATGAAGGCTCCGGTGCTGTCTTTGCCGGTCCGTGCACCCCGCCATCTTTTTTTTCTAATTTTCGGTGATTTTTTTGCTCTCTGAGCATGTGCAGAAGGAAAATCGTCCCTCTGTGCATGCATGGAAGCAAAATTGCTCTAGGGGATGCGTGAGGATGAGTGTAGCAAGTGCGCGTGCACACGAAATGTCGCAATATGCACGCAGCACACCATTAGGAAAAGGTAAAAGGAACCCGCCCCTGTAACAGCTACTTCTCAGATCATCCTCTTTATCAGAAAGATGGAATTGTCTCTATCTCAAATCTCCTTTGCAGAACAATCTACCACATTCACAGTTCCATTATGTTCCAAGTTAAATATATTCAGTCTAAAGTACTTATGTTCAAGTGAATCATAATTTAGATTCTTCCCTTCACCTAAATGGATGATAAGAAAATGTTATATATCTACACAATCTTCGCAGAGAAGAACATGAGTTTCTTCTCCTTTAAGGCTAACAGGGGATCTAGCTCACATTTTTGCCAGTGTTATGAAGTTCTTTGACATGTTAAAATTATGTGCATGTATTTTGGGGGGTGGAGTTTTTCATTTTCCTGAATTTTGTAATCAAAAGAGTTCTACATGCAAAGGTGCTGAGCACGTGCAAATCCCCTTGAGCCCCCAGGATTATATATGTGGAGGCGGCAATTTAAAAGAAAGAGCTGAACTATTTAATAATTTCCTTTTGAAAACCATTTACATTAGTATTGGCTTAACAGAAGTTAAGCGAAAGGATCCAGATAAACCAACAATTATTCTTAAACAGGAAATACATTCAAAGGATATTGCTTAATGCAGTGTGCAAGGGAAATATTCAGTAACCATATCCAAAGGTAACTCTAGAGAAAATTTGTATGTAAGTGGAAATTTCTAATTTATTTCTTATATGCTAATATTCAGTTGGCTGTTCTGAACAGTTCATTATCATGGAAATTAAATGCAACACAAGTAAATAATATTTGAACTTATCAGGGTCCATTAGACTTCTTTTTTTATCTGTATCAATATAATACGATCCTTCCTTCCGTCCTTCCGTCCTTCCGTCCTTCCGTCCTTCCTTCCTTCCTTCCTTCCTTCCTTCCTTCCTTCCTTCCTTCCTTCTGGCGGGTATGTGATCATGTATGAATGGAAGAAAGCTTTTTAGCTTTCGCTGAATTATGTACAAAACCTTTTGAGAGCAAGCTAGTAGCTCCACACTTCTCATTTTCATACAAATAGGCACTATCTATTTCCTTTTCCCATTAATTGTCATATATTCCATACTGTTTCTCCATTAAGTGTTAATTCCATCTAATTTCTAATGACCAGAAAACACAATTCTGTTTCATTTTTGTCATTAGCTTTTGCAACAGAATATAAGAGTTGGCCAAATCAGCTGTCAGTCAAGATATGCAGTTGGGTTTAGCTATTTTTTGGTGTTAAGAAGAATAACAAATAGTAAATAATAACCAAAAAACTGAAGCTAATTTCAGCAGCTTCATCTGGTTGAAAACTGTATTTAAGTAAATTCTTATGAACATACTTCAGAGTGAATGGAAATCTCATGATTAACAGAATTATTGTGATTGTTATTATTGCGTGTTATTATATTATAACGTTATATTATAATACATTATACCATCCATATGAGAAAAAGATTTATTTTGCATCCATTTTAATTTAAAAATAAATAAATATAATATTCCAATAACACTTGTGGAAATACAATGTGAATACCAGTTTTGCGGATGGCCTTCTTTTCCTTGCCCTTCAATAAACTGTGATTAGTATGACTGGAAGAGTGTGCCTAACCCCAACTGCTGTTCTAACTAGTTCAATGCCTTGTGCCTTTAAGTTTCGGAATACATGGTCTAAGGTTTCCTATTCTGAAATAATTTCCTGCTTTGGCTGAGCTCTTTGTGACACATTGCTTCTCCCTAAATGAGATCTTTCACGGTCTTTATGTAGCATCTCTACACCACAAAGAGCCAGCATTTAGCTCATTGACCAAGGAATGCACAGTGGAATACACAAGTTAGTCACTTTGCCCTTGTTCTTTCGAACACGGTAGTTCAATTTCATGTTCCCACTGAAGAAGCCAATACTTCCTCTGTTGCCTGCGTACTGCCTTGCCATGCTAGTCTTTTAATTGATGCTATTCTTTTCCTGATCCCCTTACCTTGTCTTTAATATGCAAGTGTGGAAGTTCTGTCCATTAAAATATATGAAGGAGCTAAATGCTTTCCCTCTTGGCTATTGATAAAGAGTCACAGCAATGCTGATGCGCGGAAATAGGCAAACCATTTTTAGATTTTGAGAATTAAGTTGTATAAGTAAATTTTATAACTGCTTGGTCATCATTGTGTAATGAACAACTCATTTTAAGCAACTGAAAATGATTAATAAGTGAGTGGCTTATAATGTGTTGGCATTCTATTCTTGAGACTATATATAAATGTTACAGGGTTTTTAAGATCACTTATTATTTTAAGGTTGCAGGAAAGAAACAGGCAAATATTTAAAAACATTAGCAAAGTGTTTATAATGTTTTTCATTATATACAAAAATTATATACAAAAACACAGGAGGAGTTTTGTTCTTTTAGTTAATTCCCATCAAATTATTGGTTTTATGGCTTATGTTTCATCATACCTTGAAAAACTTTTATCTATTAAAGCGTGTGCCCCAGAGATGGGTTCCTACCGATTCGGACTGGTTCTATACAACCATTAGTAACTTGGCAGCCTGGGTCACTGGAACTGGCAGCGACCCAGTCCTGCCATGCCCCCGAGCCAGTTCTCTCTGCACCATAGGTGCCGCCATCTTGTTTTTTGTTTCTGCACATGCACAGAATCTTTTTTCAAGACTATGCATGCGTGTGGGGTGCCACACAGCCATGCCTGAGCGAACCGGCAGTAGCAGAATCCAGAACCCATCCCTCAGGGGTCCCCAACCCATGGCCCACTATCAGGCTGTGAGCTGTTCAAAAGCATTTGCATGTATGTGCTTGCCTGCCATTTGCATGGAACCATCACCTCTCCCCGTCTCCCCGCTGGTCCACTGTTGGGGAACTCTATATTAAAGCACAAGTACAGAGAGCATCAAGAATTCCCTTGAAGGACAGAAGGAAGAGCTGCTACCAAGGCAACAGTCAAATAACTGGGTCTTGAAAATAACTTTAGAAAATCTCTTGACAAACCCTTTCTTAGTCTATGCAAAGATAAAGTAAGCCAAAGGGAAGCAGATTTTATAATTGATACATTAAAGTAGCCCTGACCTATATGACATTGGTTGTTTTGTCTGGTCTATCTTATAAGACTGACAAAGAGGAAGATAATACGGAAAGCAGGCTTCCTCTTTCCATTAAGTTGTAAGATCAGCACAAGGTTCCTCCTTTATGGAATGCATCAAAATATTTTAATTAAAAGCTAAGCCTTAATTTTAAGAATAGAACCTATAAAAGAGAACATTTGTAGTGCAGGGTTGCACTGTGGGGTCCTCGTTGCCTCCTTAACACTGATGATGTCATCTAGTTGGGTAATGAAATGTCTGCAAGAAAACAACTATGCTCAGAGAGCATCAAGGACCCAATAATTTAAGAGCAGTGCCTAAGCATTTTGTTGTAATCCTGTTGTAATGGTAATCCTGTATGAATTACTTATCTATTTTCCTTAAGTGTAATACAACTGCATTTTGCAAATATTAGAAAATCAATCTTTTTATAATAATCGCTAACTCATTTCTGTCAGGAGTTTTGAATGTATGCAAACAGTAAGTTTCTAGGGTGGGAAAAATAGCAAAGCATCCATAAGTCATAAAGAATATTTTCCTAAATGCAAATAGGAGAAATGTCTCAATATTTCTTTTAAGATTCCACAGGACAAGCTTTATCGTAACTTCTTTCATCATTTTTCACAACAGGCACCGTTCCTAACTATTTCTCCTGTGCCTATCTAATCCTTCTCCTCTAACCATAGATTTTACCTTAGCTCTGCTCTGATACTTGGTCTTTACAGTGAAGAAGAGAATGCAACACTATCTGTGCCGTAACAAACTAGGAAAAAAATGAGTAAATAATGAAAAGCAATTCAAGAGAGGTCCCTATGGAGACAACGCTGCAATCCAAAGATTAAAGAGAATTTCAGCTTCCACACTGGAAAGAAAAAAAATCTCCAAGACTTCAAAGGCAGAAGTAATTGCATTAGGATTTGGAGACCATCATGATTATACTACTGTAATTTATATAATCTTCCCCATCTTAATATCAAGCCTGAGCCAGAAGCAGACTGGGATATGTTCAGTATTGTTGGATTCAGTATTCCTATCTGTGACCAGTGGCCATGTTTATGGGGACTGGAGTTAAAACAGTTTTGTGTATAACATGCAATGTGATCTGCCATCTCACAATCATATCAAATTTTGAATGCCTGACTGCATTAGAATAGAAGCTGAACGTATGGTCAATATTTTTACATGTTTGTATGGCAAAACAAAATATGATCCGTAGACTTTCAGGCCAAAGTTCAGCATTCAGTCTGCATGTCTAATTTTGCTTCAGCTGAATAGACAAGAAAAGCATCTTCAGTTCCAAGACAATTGAAATGCTGCTCTTGCCCCAGACAGATTTTGCTGCATCATAGATGAGTCAGAATACATGGAATCCATGTATGTGGGAAAATGCACACAAAGAACCATATATTGTGAAAAGAGACATTCAAGAAAAAAACATATTTAGGGAAGTTGTGTAAAAAGAAGGGTATACTAAGAGCATTTGTATTTTTAAAAGTGCACATTTAGGAAATATATAAAATCAGAGATAATAATGTTTTATAATATCTATAGATACTAGCAACAATTAAGAGACAGTGGGACCATATTGCCAGCTGGCATAGTCTTCCTCCTATTATTATTGTCAGAATAACATAATATGCAAACACGTATGAGGCTGACATAGACCAGATGCATAGTGACTGTACATTCCTACAAGGGATATTAAGATCAGTTAAAATTCCAAAGTAAAGGTGGGGAAAGCATATACAAATATATCTGTATTTTATCCATTAAAGTGAAGAATTGTGCGAGTGAATCATTTCCTGGGAGAAAACATAATCAAACCTGTCAGTTAAGGATTCCATTTCATATCTTGCTATGACTCAGCCTGTCTATCAGCAAACGGAATTTCTGATTGACTGCATCCTGACATTTTTGCATGTTGTCTGGCATTTGTCTCCTGTTGCTCCTACTATGACTGAAAGTGGCAATTGGACATTTTTCTCAGGAGGAAGCAAAGCTCCTGTTGTTAAGAGTAATGATTGGCCCTTGACTAAAGTTTGGAACTATTTGTGCACATTCAACAATTTAAGTCTGTTATGAATTCTATGCACATCAGGTAGCCAACTGGCAAGCAGGTACATGTTACTAGCAGTATCTATTAAGGGCAAAAGCATCTTATTAATTCCACATCCCTTTTGCTAAAAAAAAGGATAAACCAGTCAAAGGAAGTCTGGCTTCATTTTCAGGAGTCTGAATGTGGGTATGTTCTACCAAGTCATCTTGTCTTGATGGTCCATTACTGGTAGAAAGGCAGAATATAACTCCAACTACGATTTCCAACCATTAAACCAAAGACCTTCCTCAAATGGTTAGTCAGTGTTAATCATTTTTCAGGCTTCCAAGTGTTGTTTAAGACATTGTTTTTATTGTTCATGCAACCTCCATGCTGAGCTGATTTTCAGGAATTTGTAGAGCAACTTTTTTTTAAAAGCAAATTGAGTGAAGTGTTTCATTTAGCAACCATTTCAAAGTGACAATGGCACTGAAAAAAAGGGCTTGTGTCTGGTCCTCACAGTTATGACGGTCACGTGATCAAAATTCAGCCACTAGGCATTCATTTGTGACATTTACAGTGTCCTGTCTGGGGTCATCTGGTCACCCTTTCTCACCTTTCCTTGCTGGCTTCCGGTGAGCAAATTGAAGGAGGGAGACCGGTTTGCTTAACGGCTGCATGATTCATTTAACAACTGCAGTGATTTGCTTAACAGCTGTGGCAAAAAAGGTCGTAAAATCAGGTCCAATACATTTGGCTCGGCAACAGAAATTGTAGTCTGCACAGTTAACAACCACAACTGAGCCCAAAATTTCTGCTGCTAAACAAGGCAGTTATTATGTTAATGTTGCCCCATTTTACGACAACTTCTCTCACCGGTTGTTAAGTGAATGACGGCAGTTGTTAAAGTTAGTAATACGGTTAAATGAATCTGGCTTCCCCATTAACTTTCCTGATCAGAGGGTCGCAAAAGCGGATCACATGACTACGGCCGTCATAAATATGAGTCAGTTGACAAGCGTCTGAATTCTGATCACGTGCCCATGGGGATGTTGCAATGGTCGTAAGTGTGAAAAACGGTCATAACTCACTTTTTCCAGTGATGTTGTAACTTTGAACGGTCACTAAATGAAACTGTTGTAAGTTGAGGACTACTGTACTCTTGGGGACTTGGTGGGTGGGTGCAGGCTGTCAGAAAGCCGAATCCTGGAATTTGGGGTGTGGGGGTGATCTTTTTGTGACCGCCTTCCATTGCTAAGCTGTGCCTGGCCTGTTTTCCTTGCATTCCAAGGATCGGAGCCAGAAATTCCGACCAGGCGCATCAGGAGCTCCAGGCAGAGCCAGGCCAGGAAGCCAGGAAGGGAAGTTGGGCTGGGGAGAAAAAGGAAAAGGGTGAAATTTTCCTTCCAAATATGGGAAAAGCCACATCCCAACAACTCCCAGCAGACCTGCGACACATATTTTCCACTGCAAGGGAGGGAGGAGATAGATAGATAGATAGATAGATAGATAGATAGATAGATAGATAGATAGATAGATAGATAGATAGATAGATAGA
>JANHGD010003120.1:3094-23208 GCA_027560375.1 Imantodes cenchoa
GTCCCCTTAAAATTTTATCTAAAAAACCCGTTAAAAAATGTCGTAAACCCCTTCCCATTCCCCTAGACTTGGCATGCCACCTCTCAGGATCCCAGGATCCGTCCTTGAGGTGGGCCCTCGGTAACTCCACGGGCCATACCTGCGAGAGGGGGGACTCTCGCAGGGCAAGTAGATCTTTTCTTAAATAGGACAGAGGTATCGTCCGCTACAAGCATGATGAGGTAGGTCAAAGGGTCCAATTAGGTTTAGTGTCCTCCCAGCAATGGGTACAGCGGCAACACTTTTGAGATGGATAAAGTCAAAAGTTCAAGATGGTAAAAGGGTCTAAGTTTGTCAAAGTCTATCAAGGTCAGTCAGGCAGTCAGTCCATTATCAGGTCAGTCCTCCGATTCACCGCCCTCTCACGACGGAAAATCCAGATTCGATCTTCATAGTGGCCTCACCTGTTGTCCACCCTCTCACGGTTGACATCCAGTGGGCCTTCAACAACTCCGGGCCACCCTCTCACGCTGACCCCTTGTTGCATCTTTACTGGAACAGAGAGCTGTACCTGAGGTGGGCCCGCTGACCAACCGGCCCGGATATTAAGACCCAAAGCTGCAGTTCTTGCTATGGTCAATGGGTGGATGGAAAAAATAGGAGGAGAAGTGGGGAGAGATGTGAAGACCGGCAAGGCAATCCCAGTGGTCTCACCGTAGAGCAGATGACCTTATTTAGGGGTGAAGAAAAATTCTCCACCCCCCATTCCTGGGGGGTGTGTGTGCAGGCCGGCCCTCGTTCCTCAAGCCGGCCTCCGCGCCATCACCCCAAATCCAGGGCTCTCAACTTCGTAGCCGCCAGCTCGCTCTTAGATCTTCTAAGGAGGCCTCTTGGATCTTCTAAAGAGGCCTAAGGCGGGGTGGTGGTAGTGGTGAGGGGGGGTGCTGGGCCACCTTCACTCTTCGCCCAAGCCCCTCGTTCCTCTCCCCAGCTGGTCCGGCTGGCTCACCGGCTCGCTCCGGTATAGCTTGTACACCGCCCTGAGTCCGCAAGGAGAAGGGCGGTATATAAATTGATTAATAAATTAAATAAATAAATAAATAAATAAATAAATAAATAAATAAATAAATAAATAAATAAATGTAAATTGCATCTATTGTTTTACTCTGATCAAGTTGTGTAGTCCATATGTTTTTGCAGTGTAGGAGTTGCAGTTACAGGATAATTTTTTCTGAAACCAAATTGTTAGTTAGAGAGTAGGTTGTGAATTTCTAGGTGGAGGGTAATGGATTGGTTTATGATTGATTCCATGACTTGGCAGGTGACGCAACATAAGGAGATTGGTCTGTAATTTTCAACGTTACTTGGATCTCCTTTTTTGAAGCTAGGGATGACTGTGGTTTGTGACCATAATTTGGGTAAGAGGCTAGTCCTAAAGGATTTTTCAAAAATTATGCTTAGAGGTTCAGTATGGTTATGGAGAGCTTTTTAAAGCTCTGCATGCACATAGACCATCAGGTCCAATAGATAGAGATGGTTTTAGATTGCGTAATGCTTTTCTAACATTATCTTCTGTAAAATCTATTTGTGTTATATTGTTGAAGTTATTTGTGGTACGACTAGGAAATGTTGGGCATGAGCCATTGCTGTTTACAAAGACGGAGCTGAAGAATGTGTTAAAGAGATTGGCTTTAACGGCTTCATTATTATATTCTTTACCATTTGGTCCTTTGATGGGTGGGATGGATCTCGTGTATTTGAGTTGGTTGTTTACAAAGTTATAGAAGACGCACAGATCTCTCTAACAAACTAAAAGACAAAAGGGGTAAATACAGAAAATGGAAAGAATGACACATAAGTAAGACAAAATACCAACAAATAACAAGAACTGGCAAAGATGAAATCAGGAAAGCTAAGTGAGTGTGTAGGGGTTTTGGCAACATTCGCTCTATAAGATGCACAGACATTTCCACCCACTTTTTTGGGAGGGGAGAAATGTGTCTAATAGTGCAAAAAATAGAGTACATCCTAAAGTACTGAAGAAGCTAGCAGAAGAGATATCAGAACCACTAAATATCTTTCAAAGTTGTTGGAGAATTGGAGAACTACCAGAAGATTGGAAAAGACCTGATGTGGTTCCCAACTTCAAAAAAAGGGGGAAAAACATATCCAGGAAACTATAGACCAGGCATCAGCAACCTGCAGCGCTGGAGTCACATGTAGCTGTTTGGGCCCTCTGCCGCGGCTCCCTGTCACCCTGACGCGGCAGTGGCATGGTCGAAGCCTTGGTGCGGGAGTAAAGGGCCCCTGCACTTGCCTTTGTGTGGCAACAGCATTTCACTTGGTACATTTGCTGTTGCCACCAGCAAAGATTGCTGGGAGAGAATGGCAGGGCCAGATCTTGTGGGGTGGGGACCATCCTCCAAGCCTGGCCTTCCTACACCCTTGTTGGCGAGGTCAAGAGAAAGAAGGGGGCGGCGTGGGGAAGTGCTCCCCTGCCCTGCCAAGCACAACAGCCCAGCATGGGGGTTAGATGGCCTGGCAGAAGTGCCCACATTGGCAAGTTGGGCAGTGGAGAGGCATGGTCCGGCTCTCATAGCGGAACGCGCTGTTTTCTGTTTCCTGTGCCTTCCCCAATCTCAGCTCTTTCAGCAAGAGCTATATTTCTATTTGCTTTCATTTCCCTGGGAAGTGATGGCTGGGGCCATGGAGGGGGGAGCAGAGGTGTCAGGGCTGCTCACCCCCTCAGCAAGATGGGCCTGGAGGAGCGCAGAGAGTTGCAGGTCAGCGCCGGAGGGTCAGAAGATGTGCTCTGTTGTCGCCACAACACGCATTTCCAGCGTGCACTCTTCTGTCCCGAGGTAGGACTGAGCAGGGAGCAGGGGGAAGGGGGAAGTGAGAAGGGAAGGAGAAGCCCGGCTGGCTTTCCTTTGGCATGGGGTGTGAGGGGGGGAAGACCCAATACCCCCTCCATGGCCTGCAGTGAAAGCGCACTTCACAATGGGGGAGACTGGGTCCCCTCCTCTTCCTGGAGTCCATTCCCTGCCCCACTCACCCCTGGCATCTCTCTCTCACACGTGCGCGCATATGCGCGCACGCGCAAACCCGGAAGTAGCCGCCCGCCATTTCCTGCCAGTGAGGCAGTGAGGGGGGGGAGGGACAGATTCAGCTCAATTCAGCCCTTGCCAAAGACGCTCACCCATCAGCCAGTCTCCCTCACTCTGTGGTGTGTGTGTGTGTGTGTGTCTGTCTGTCTGTGTCACTCTCTCTCACTTCCTGCATCTGTGTCTCACTCTCAGAAAGCCCTGCAGCCCTGCGTGCTCTCTGGGGCTTTTCGCCAGCTGTTTTTCTTTCTTCCTTTTGGAAAGCTGGGTTGGTAGAGGAATGTGTGGCAGAGGCTTCCCTCCTCCTCGCCTCCTCCTCCTCTCGTGCGCACCCTCCCGGCCCCACCATAGCCAGCCAGGGAATTGTGAGAGCGGGAGGAGGAGGGAAGCTTCTGCCGCAGGTTACACTCATTGCTCTGCCAACCTGGCTTTCCAAAAGGAAGAAAGAAAAACAGCTGGCAAAAAGCCCCAAAGAACACATGCAGGGCTGCAGGGCTTTCCAAAAGTGGGAAGAGACACAGAGGCAGGGAGCAAGAGTGACACACACACACATACACACTCACACTCAAAGACATAGAGAGAGACACACAGAAAGTGAGGGGAAGAGAAAGAAAGAGAGCGAGGGGCAGACAGAGAGAGAAATGAGAGAGAAGGATGAGAGGGAGATAGAGAGAAAAAGAAAGACAGATGAGAGAGAGAAAGATACAGAGAGAGTGGGAGATAGCCAGAGAGGGAGTGAGAGAGACAGAGAGGGAGTTACCTATTTCTCATAGAAAACATGGAGCCACAAAACCTGGGTAGACATGGCTGGGGGTCATGTGACTGGGTGGGGGTGAGTGACATTGAGTTGGTCACGCCCATCCAGATTTTGTGGCTCCCAGTGTTTTGTTTTCTGTGCGAAATGGGCCCAAGTGGCTCTTTGAGTTTTAAGGTTGCCAACCCCTGCTATAGACCAATCAGCCTGACATTAATACCTGGGAATACCCTAGAAAAGATAATCAAGCAACACATCTACAAACAACTAAAAGGAAGTAGAGTTATAACCAGTAATCAAATGGGCTTGTCAAACAAATCTTATTTCATTCAAAGTGACTAAATTAATGGACCAGCGAAATGCAGTGAACATAGTATACTTGGACCTCAGTAAGGCATTTGACAAAGTTGATCACAACTTACTTCTTGCTAAGCTAGAAAAATGTGGAATAGACTGCATCACCACCAGATGGATTTGTTACTGGCTGACAAACCACCCTCAACATGTAGTCCTTAATGGAACTACATCTACGTGGAGGGAAGTAAGCAGTGGGGTTGCCTAAAGTTCTGTCTTAGGCCCAGTACTCTTCAAGATCTTCATAAACAATGAAGATGAGGGAATAAAGTGGGAACTGATCAAATTTGCAGATGACACCAAGGTAGCAGGAATAGCCAATACCCCAGAAGATAAACTCAAGATCCAAATGGATCTCGATAGCTTTGAACATTGGGACCTATCCAACAAAATGACATCTAACTTATAGAAAAGCAAGGACTTAAGCAAAAATCTTACGCAAACCCCCCCCCTCCAAATACAGGTACAGACTAGGTGAAACATACCGTATTTTTCGCACCAGTGTATAAGATGCACCAAGATTTCAAAGAGGTAAGTAAGAAAAATAAGTTTTTGCCTTCCCCCAGCCCCCAGTAGAATTTTGCAGGCCTCTCAAATCTTCTGTGCATCCCATTTTTCGCATACATTGACCCATTTTTCGCATAAATGGACCAATTTTTCACCCATTTTTGCAAAATATGGGGCATGAAGGGGTTTGGGAAGCCTGCAAAGTGCTCCTGGGGTCTGAAGGAAGACAAAAATGCCCACAGTTTTGCAAAAAATGGCCCGTTTTTTACCCGTTTTTTGCAAAAATGGGGTGCACAGAGGCTTTGGGAGGCCTGCAGAGTGCTCTTGGGGGCTGGGGGAAGGCAAAAACACCTCTCTGGGCCTGTGCTCTCCTTTCTTGGAGTTTGTATACTTGCCTGTGCTTGCATTTTTGGTTTTGGCTTTATGTAATAAACACCACCAATTAACATGGTTTCAACAACAATGTCTCCATTTTTCACTATGTAACTTGCTTTTTCAAGGTGGTGAACCTGGAACTTTAATACTCTGGACAGATGACTCTGACTAAGCAAACTACTAGTTGCTGTTGGTATGTAATAAACATCAGGAATAACTGCATCAAGCTCTTCGATATAAACAGTTCCTTTTCCTTTGATCTGACAAGCATGATTTGTAAAAGAATAAAGTTCACGTAGTTCAGGTTCAGGCTTGTGCATCTCTGTAAAAAGCTCTTTTCTGTAAGTGACATGTAAAGCTGCCCCACTGTCTAAAGTCCACAGGAGTCGTCTGTCAAAACCAGGACAAGGCTGTGGATCGTTGGCTAAAGCCAATGTAGCAAGTGGAGCTTGTGAATCACGCCTGGGACCATGATGATCTCGTCTTCCGTCTCTGCCGCCTCTGGACTCTTTTCCTCTGGGCTGGTCAGGAATTGGAAACTGATGAGGATAATCCCAGGTGGCATGTCCCACACGATTACAAATGTAGCATCTTGGCATCCATGGAACGAAGACTCTTCCTCTGAAGTTGCGCCTTGGAAATAGCATGCAGTTCAGCCCGCCTTCTAGGCCTGGCATCGAGCCTTACAAAATCCAGGGCTTGTGCTGCTAAACATTCCTCACTAATCAACTGAGCGCTTAAATGGAGGAGAATTCACTGACCTCATCAAAGATTCTTCCTTTTCTTCGGCAGAAGCTGGCAGCGTTCCCAAGGCTTCTTCATTAGGAAGATTAGAATAGGGTATGTCTCCAACAGACAGTGACCTGCACTCATCATGGGCCCCGGCACACCCTTGACGTTCAAATACTGGCAGTGCATGAGACTCGTCCAGAATCCCAATAAGTTCCTCATGAGTAGCAGAAAGAACGTGGTATGCCTTCAACAAGCAGTGACCTATACTGATCAATTTGCTCCAGCGCCTCGGCACATCCATCATCATCAAAGGCTAGCTGGACTTTAATTTTTTCTAAAAGCTTCAAGCCTCAGCTTTAGACAAAACAGAAACATCAATATCACCAAAAGAGGCAAAACCTGTATTTCTCTTCTCCTTGCTAGTCACTGTAGCCTGGCTATAAATCACTGGCTAACAGCCTAATATGCTTTATCAGTTGAAAACCCTGCCAGGACCGGGCAACCATCCTCTGCTACCATTATGTCGGAGATAAATAAATTTTCTTATCTCTTCCTCTGAAAAATAATGAGAGGGGATGGAATCTGGCAGTCCATGACAGTAACATTTAAAGGGAAAAATAAACCCGAATTAAAACATCTAATAAATGTATTTATTTATAAAATTACAAGAGCTAGGTAACGTACATCTTACTGGATCAAAGAACAAAGAAAGAAGGAAGGGTAAAAGTTTTAAGCATGCGCAGAAAAGTCTCATAAGCATGGGACATTGTTTATGTAAGGAAAACACTTCAGAAGAAAAGTCAGTAATGATGTAATGTCCAGGTAAGCTGGCAAATGAAAATGAACGCAGTGACAGAGAGGGATCTTGGAGTCCTAGTGGACAACCATCTAAACATGAGCCAACAGTGTGCAGTAGCAACTAAAAAAGCTAATACTATACTAGGTTGCATTAACAGAGAAACAGAATCAAGATCACATGAAACATTAGTACTGCTTTAAAACCCAGTAAGGCCACGCTTAGAATACTGCACCCAGTTTTGGTCATCCCAACATAAAAAGATGTTGGGATTTAGAAAGAGTTCAGAGAAGAACAATAAAGATTATTAAAGGCTTGGAAGCTATAACATACAAAGAAATGGGTTGCTAGAATTGGGTATGCCTAGTCTAGTGAAAAGGACTGGGGGTGACATAGACTTCCAATACTTGAAGGGCTACCACAAGGAAGAGGGTCCAACTTATTTACAAAAGAACCTGAAGGCAAGACAAGAAACAATGGATGGAAAATAATCAAAGACAGAAGCAATTTAGGACTAAGGAGAAAATTCCTAACAGTGAGAACAATCAACCAGTGGAATAAATTGCCTTCAGAAATTGTGGCTGCCCCATCATTGGAGGCTTTTAAAAAGAGACTGGACAGCCAGAAATAGTATAGGTCTCTGTTTGAGGAGGGGGATGGACTAAATGACCTCCAAGATCCCTTCTAACTTTGTCACTGTTACTATTATTTGAAGGGACTAAAGATCAATATTGTTAGAAGTAAAAGGAAGGAATTGGTCAAGGTTAAAACAGATATGCTATTTCTAGTAAATTTTAATGGATTTTTCTTGACATCAGATCTGAAATGATGATGCTTTAAGGATTTGTTTATAGATAAGAGATGGGATATAGAAAGAAGATATCATTTGTTTTATTTACATATACAGCCAGAGAATACAATAAGTTGCTAACAGTGTTGATGAAAGGGAGTGACTTTTCTTCCGTGCTAGATTCGTTTTCTTTTCTAGTTTTTTATTTTTTTCTGTACTTATTTTTACTTTTTATTATTTCAATTTTTTTAGTTTGTATTTATTATTGTTGTACTTGTAAATTTTCTAATAAATTAGTTTTAAAAATGAATAATATTTCCCTGACTTAAAACTGGGTTCCCTCCATCACGCAACTAAGGGAACTATCCATTGGCTCCTCTCTTCTAACGAGTTGGTATTCCATCAACTTGGTCTATCTTGGTCCCCAATTATTCAATTCTCTGCTATCCTTTACTAGGGCAAATTACTCAAGTTTGATTCCTATCAAGACTGCACAAACCAAACCATTCGGCCAATGCTCTTGATTCATTGGTTGATCACTGCTGAAGTATAAATCATGTTTGCATATGGAAATGATTTATTTATTTAAGTGCAAGGTCTTAAGGTGACTTTCAGTAAAGACTTCATTCAATAGCCTTTTATTTCTCAACACTTCATAGCAAACAAATTATTTCTGCAACAGAAGCACCATACCAAAGTGATGTCTTGGTTACCTGCCATGTAACTGAATTTCAAGGGTGGGTTTCTTTTTTTGCTTCAGCTCCTCATATTCAAAGATGCTGAGGGTAGCCCCTTCAGCTGCAGCCTGAGCATCTCCACAAGGGTCTACTTCAACACAAGAGAGTTCTAGGTCCTGTAGCTGCCTGCATCCAGCTAAACAATAAAATACACATTGGAAAAAATATGACCAAGACAGAAGCAAGGAGGTGTTTTCTAGCAAACACATCTCCTGCCATAAGGAATAGGAATCAGCCAAAACAATCATTCTGCAATCAAAGCTTTCTGAAGTGAAAATGATTAATTATAGAACAATTAGATGAGTTATCTAGAAGCCACTCCCTACAAGTAATTCAAGAATGAGAAAGTGCCTCACCCAACTTTCTCATGTTGGAAAATGATGACTGAGCAACCTCAGCTGGCCAAAGTACACAATATGTTTAAAAAATGCAATATGTGCCTTTATTTAGCCATGTTAAAAGCTCAATTCTGCCAAAGGCCACTTTATCAGCCCAGTGAGTAACAGTAAAATAAAGTTACAGAGTTACAGAGTTGGAAGTGACCTTGGAGATTTTTTTAGTACAATCAACTGCTCAAGCAGGAATCCTATACCATTCCAGACAAAGGGCTCTCTTCTTGAAAACCTCCAATGAAGGAGCACCCACAACCTCTGGAGGCAAGTCGTTCCATTTGTTAATTGTTCTCACTGTCACGAAATTTCTCCTTAGTTCTAGGTTGGACTCTCTTTGATCATACTTTCTTTTATGGAAAGCTATTACAAACCAATTAATGTGCCAGCTTTGGTTCTAAAGGCTGCAAGAAGTGGGGTTGTTGAAAATATGAGATTTGACATTTTGCATTTGGGCTGGATTCTGCTGCCATGCTTCCCTCATGGTGCCAAGGACAAGAGCCTTAACACAGCGATCACATTTGTGTGGAACAGGTAGTTCTATCAGTTGCCATTCAAGCTGCCCTATTGAAATTCCCGTAAGTGTATATCTTATGATTGCAGAGGCCTGATCTCTTGTAAATTAAAAAAAGCATGGACTTTTATCCATCCTGCTTACAACAGTAAGCAGTAATTCACCAAGTCCAAAAGAATTTAATGCAAGGGGGATCAGCAACAGCCATCTAAGCTACTAATCTTGACAAATGGAAACAATCTTTTAAAATATAGATTGCACTCATTATGGAAGCAATATTAGAGATTATACATCAACACAAAAGTAATGTTTTAATTTTGCTAACCTGCCACAGCTGCTCGTATGTTTTCCTTGTCTTCATTCCAGTTTTCATCTATGTTCATTCCCATTGCTTTCTTTCCCAGGCCAACAACTACTACATTTTGAAAGGTCTGCAACAAAACAGAAGAGAAAAACAATTCATTTTTCCTATTTTTTAAAAAAGTCAACCAACTGAAATTTCAAAGGATGTCTTTCAAGATTGGAGCAAATCTAGTATTCACTTCCTCACAATTTAAAATATCTCTGTTGAGGGAGATTAAACTAACATTATGCAGTAAATGCTCTCTAAAGAATATTCCAAGGAATGGAAATGTTTTTGTAATATCCAGTATCTAACCCAGTGCATTATTGCAAAATGGATAAGCAACAGTATGGCATATGATTGTAAGAAAGCCCTAAAAGGGGAAGGCTATTTTGTTTTTTAAACATTAAATTCAGTACATGGTATCAGATCTTTTAAACACATAATTGCAACCTCAGATGTTGAGATGGTTCATTGCTTTGAACAAGATGGTATTATTAAGTATGTTTAAATAATAGGATGATTGTTACTAGAATGGCATATTGTGACTTTGAATAACAAAAAAATGAAGGACTATGCCTTAATATAAACATGTGTATTAACACTAGGATTAGTAATGGTGGCCTGACTAGAAACTGGAATAGAGGTAGAAATAAGAAATAGGGGGAATATTAGCAGATATAATTTTTATATAATAGAATGTAAGTAATAATTAGATGGAAAGATTAGATATTGAAAGATGATATGACTAAGTACACTTAATAACATTGGCATTAAAATGGAACATTGAAATATTGAATAACTACTCTAACACAAACATGTATAACATTATTAGGATTATATAAGTTTGATTAATGTAACAACTATTATTATTGTTTATTGCTGCTTGTATCAAAATGAATTATACCCAGCGGCCACACTGTTCATGTATTGATATTGATATATATTTAAAAATAAAAATCCAATGAAACTTTTTTTAAAAGCAGCCCTGAAACCTAGGGCTGCATTCAATGTACCCTGGAACTCAGCATTCAGAGTACTGTGTGGGTTTTAAACTGTTTTAATGTTTAACATGTTTTTAATGTTTATTTTGTTGTTAAGCAGCCCAGAGTTCCTTGGGAGTTTGACGGCATATAAATTTAATTAAAATAATAATAATAATAATAATAATAATAATAATAATAATAATAATAATAATAGTAGTAGTAGTAGTAGTAGTAGTAGTAGTAGTAGTAGTACTGTCAAGTGAATGACCCAAAGCTGTGCCAACACTGTCCCAATGCACAGTGAAATTCCTTTCTAAGAGGTCAGGTTCCCCACTGACTAAGAAACTTGGTTATAAACAAACCAGAGCTGATTTTAAGACAGGCTGCTATACAGTTAGTCATTAACTTACCACAACTGGGACCAGAATTTCCATTGCTAAGCAAGGTGGTGGTTAAGTAACTAATGTCCAATTTCATGACTTTTTTTCCATAGTTAAGTGAAGCATTGCAGGTGTTAAGTAAATCATGTAGTCTAAATCATGTTCTCCTAAAGGGTTTCACTTTATGAGCAAGAATTGGCTGCTGATAGTTAGCATTGCATTTTAATGATTTTAATTCCTCAAGGTGCTCTGGCACCCTGCCTGATTTGTAATTCTGGTTTGCAAGTATTGCTGAGAAAAAGGAAGGTATTCAGACAGAATGCTTTAGGTTTCATGATGGCTATGACTGTCATTGATCTTCAGTGTGTATTCCTCCATTTCTAATCAAATGATTGGTATTTAGGGAAGCTTTTTGCAAGCAAAGAAGCTTTTTGGATTTTGTACAGATAATCCTTGACTTACAACAGTTCATTTAGTGACCAAAGTTACAATGGCACTGAAAAAAGTGACATGACCATTTTTCACACAACTGTTGCAGCATCCCCACAGTTACGAGAGGCTGGGCAAGGCGAAGCGCCCCTCGATGTGAGTGATGTTGAGTGGGCCATGCCCACCCAGTCACATGATCACCCAGCCATACCTACTCAGCTGGTCATTAGGGCAGAGAACTGGTTTTTAAATTATTTGAATCCCATCACTGGGTCACCTGAATAGTGCAAATGAGTGTGGAGCTGTCAGAGTTTGTATCACATCTGACCAGCACACTATTAAATGCACTTCAGCAGGATTCAATTATATATATAAGAAACTTCTTTATGTACAATACCATTCAGCAGAATTCAGAAGTACAGAATCAATGGTCAGAGAAGTAATATTCACAGAAACAAGACGTAATACAGAGATACTCATATATATATATAGATCACTGAACCTAAGCCATGCCCAGGCTCCAAGCCTTCTGGGTCACCAAACAGCCTCCATTGGCTGACTTGTTACCATGTCTATCCAGTCTATGAATATTCATACTATGACACTCCTCCCTTCATAACTGGAATAGACTTAAAGCCAAAGAAGTTAATATTCTTCCCATGGTGCACTCCACCCAATGGCTTGGTCATTATGTCTGCCAAATTGCCCTCTGAAGAACAGTGAAGCAAGCTAATTAATTTACATTTAATGGCTTCCCTGACATTACAATATTTAATGTCCACATGCTTGCTTCTATTCTTTACTCTTTCACCTATTGCCATTTTAATGCAAGCAGCATTATCTTCATACACTGTTACTGCGTCATTTACCTTTTGCTTAAACCCTGTAACAGGCTGTACATACCAAGTTACCTCTGATCAAAGCTCAGATAAAGCAATATATTCTGCCTCCTCAGTAGAAATGGCTACAGTTGTTTGCTTCCTGAACTTCCAACCAATCAAACCCCCTCCAAACAATACCACAATCCCAGAATCAGAAAAACCCCAGCGCCTTTGTGTGTATATGTGTGTGGAGGGGCTAAACCACGAAGAGTTTCCTGCACAGCTTCCCAGTGAGGAGTGCCTTTGTGAGCTCAGAAAACCCCCTACGCCTTTGTGTATATGTGTGTGTGGAGGGGCGAAACTACAAAGAGTTTCCCTCGGTGGAGAGGCGAAACGCTCTTCAGCCCAGTCCTCCCAACTTTTTCTCCGCTTTTCAATTCTTCCTGCTTCGTGAAGAAGGAAGGATATTGGTTACCATCCACATCCTAAGCATGGTCACCTTTTGAAGCATTCCTTTCACAACAACATCCCCCACCCCAAATAGAAGGAGAGCTCCTGCCTCCACGTGGAGAAAACAGAAGGATATTGGTTGCCATCCACATCCTAAGCACGGTCGCCTTTGAAGCATTCCTTTCACAGCAACATCCCCCACCCCCACTCCAAAAAGAGGAATTACAAATGCAGTGAGAAGACACTGAAACTTAACCATCTCAGAGCTGTACGGCCCCTAGATACCTGATTTTTGGGGTCTAGGCACGGACTGAGGCTCTGTTCTTCTCCATCCTGAGAAACCCTCTCTTCTCTCCAACTGCTGACTTAAATAATCATAGACAATTATCAATCTTAATTGCATTTCTGACTAGTATATAAAAATATACGCCCATTGATACTACTTAATTAATTTGATACTTCTTAACTAATTGTCACTCTAATTGAATAGTGATCTTTTGTTACTGTCCTTTTCTCAGTCAATATTTTTCTTATTGACAATGCCTACCAGAAAACCAAAAAACTCCACAAACACCCCCAAATTGAAAATACCGCTGCCAATGACAATCTTTGTTACAAATGTAACAAAACCACCAATCAGAAAAAAGAATGGAATAAATGCTACATTTGCTCAAATCATGCCCACAATACCTGCCTGGGAATAAATGATACAGTTGACACCTTCCTACAATTATCCACCACCACTTTTCTACATTTTTGCCCATCATGTCTACCTAATAAGGATAAACCAATTAACATGACTGATAGATTCCAAACACTGGAATCAACCCTGGAATCAACACTAAAAGAACAAAAAACATACATGGTTTCCATTGAAGAACGCTTGGAGGCCCGCATGTTTCTCGTACTTCGAAAGAAAATTACTGCGCAGATAAAAGGAAATTCAAATACTCAAGACCATATCCCAAAACTTCAAACTATACCTCTGCCACAACCCCAAGCACAGCCACCATCACCACAGACACTACTTCAACCACATATACAATCTCAATCATCTTCCAACCATCCAAACAATTTAACTCATTAAAGATACCCTAGAACGTGAACAAAAGCGTAATAACGCTATACTATTTGGCCTCAATGTCACAAACGAACCTGATATAGAAAACATTCGTAACATTCTCAAATCAAATTTCCCCCCAAATGATATCACTGAAGTTTCCAGAGACGGACCCGAGTTTAAGTATAGAGATGGTTTGGTGGCCCCACAATTCTGCAGAGTAGTTTGCAAAGACAAAGCCAGCAAACGAAAATTCATCTATGCTATAAATTCTATAAACAGAAATGACACCAACCCCAAAAAACTTCGCGCACGGCCCGACCTATCCATATTACAACGAATTCAATCCCGCGAACTTCGGATGCAACTCAAAAAACTTCAAGACCAAGGATATACTAACCTGTACATCGACTACCGTGCCAATCTCATCAAATCTAAGACCAACAATCTACCTATCATCATTCAACCTCCCATCACACAAAACCATCCCACCATCCAAACCACCTCCAACCAAAACCAACCCCATATCAACCAAGACTAGGTATGCACGCCCCTTACTTCCTCAATATCAACTACTCCTAATCTCAAATGAATGCAAACTAATGAATGCAAGAAGTACAGCAAACAAAATACCCGAACTCCTTCTCTTACAAAAAATTGCTAAATTTGACATTATATTTGTCTGCGAAACATGGCTAAAAAAAAATACATTCTGTTCTCAAGCAACGTCCTGGAAAAATAAGCACTTCCTTCCATTCTCTCTGCTCTACTCCATTCTACCTGGCTCCCTCCCTGTTTCATGGTTCTTAAGCACGTCATCTCATTCTGCTTCCATCGAAGCCTCTTTACAGTTCAATCCTAGATTTCAATTCAGAATAAGTCCCGCTGAGTTTAACAAGTATCACTCCCTCCCGGAGAAATCCGTGGAGGATTTCATCCTTTCCTGCCATATTTAGTAAATTGCTTTTTTGCAAATGAACAGCAGCTGGTTAGAGACAGAGAGGAAGATGGAAACATTTTGACCTGCTCAGATTTCTGTTTCTCATTACGTTGCTTTGCAGCAGCGGATGGGTTCTAAACTGTGAGAATAGGACTGAGATTACCAATCAGAAGCAAGACACCATTTTCTTACTATGCTCAATCGGGGACCCCATTATTCCTTCCCGGATTGGTTCACAGATTGGCCCCGTTTGTCTGACAGGAGCTTAATCCAGCATCCAAGTTCAAACGAAGAAAAGGCTCCCACACCCTTAATTGTTGTAGAAAAGGGAGAAATTCAGTTAACAGAACTTGGAAGCTACTCCCTAATTTTCTGAAAGCACAGGGGTCAGGAAAGATCTTCCATGACTACTCTTGAGTGCTACTCAAAGCATAAACATGCCCCTTAAAAATGACAGATTAGTTCTATCATAAATACCACCCCCTCTTCAGTAGTGAAGATGAACCAGGGATGGTGTTAAATCCTGAAGTGCTCTGAATTTATCTGATCTCTCAGGGAACTCAAAGTATGTCCCATTGATAATAATGCAAAATAATTGCCACAAATTAGCATTCCTCGGGCAGTAAGGCAAACAGTATTAAGTTAATGAGTCAACAGAATAATGGGTATCTCTATGGATGTAGTATGTAGACGTCTAGTACGTCTGGAAATCCCAGTATGCTTTTAACTAATTGGCCTCAAGTTGATTAATAATAGTAACATACAAAATAAAGGAAAAATTAAGAAGACAATATTAAAACCATAGAATAAATACATTTGGAGCACATTTACCACAGCTAACATAAATTACTTAATGAGATCAAAGACCCTTACTGCTAGTAGAATTCATCAGTTAGATTTCCCTTGGTGGGGAGTTCTTGGGAAGTTCCTTGAACTTTGCTTAATAATTACACAGAAGAGTCTTTTCTAAAAGTCTTAAAATCTGGCTTGAATAGGACCGTGATGGTGAAGCTGTGGCACGCAGGGAACGTGAGGCATTGCCCTATATGAGCTCCAGCGTGCATGTGCGCACTGGCCAGCTGATATTTGGCCTTCTTTTCAACCATTTTTGCTCTCCCCGGGCTTCAGGAAAGCCTCCTGAACCCTGGGGATGGCAAAAAAACCGGGCCGATGAGCCAACATTTGGCCGTTTTTTGCTCTCCCCAGGCTTCAGGAATTTCCTGAACCCTGGGGAGAGCGAAAAACAGCCCAACGGGCCTACCGGAAGTCCAGAGGCGTCAGTAAGGCCTATGCGCATGCGCGAGGGGGCCTGTGCGGGGGGTTATGTGCATGCGCGGGAGCAGCACTGGGGTTGTGTGCATGCGCGGGGAGGGCATTGCATTATGGATGTGGGCACTCATGTGGGCGCTATTGCGCATGCACACACCCTTTTGGCACCCAAGCCAAAAAAGGTTTGCCATCACTGGTATAGGAGAATATCTCAGGTTGAATAAAGTTAAACATTCAGGTCAAGGCTAATCAATGGGGCTGAAGCCAAATCCAGAAAGAACTATATTGATCAGAGACATTTCTATTTTATGTGAATTAAGCTTCAATTTGTTGTTATTCTACCAAAGGCACAAATTCATTTAAAATGTAAATTCTTTGCATTTAGCTGGAAAGAAGAAAAAGCATGTTCCTAACATTTTGGGAATACTGCAAACACAAGCATTAACTGAACAATTTCAGAAGATGGAATGGATTTGATGACACCTTTATATTACAGTGTGATGGATATGGAAAATAATACTAATGGGTTTCACATTGTGGGATTAAAAACCTACCTTCCCTTTTTCTCTACCCAGAAAATGTTTTGCTTTGGGGAACAAAAGGGATACTAGACAATATGCCAGCATTCCACCTTAATGCCCTTCCAATGTATTAGCCCACAAAACAAACTGCCTTGGACTTTCATTCTTTGGAAGGGTTTAAACAAAGGCTGGATGGCAGTCTGTTGGGGTTTTGCATTCCTCCAGGGTCCCTTCCACCATTTACATTTTATGATTCTAGGAACATCTGTTATCCTTAACCAGCACTGTGCCTGGATGATATCAGGCTGGGAAACTCCCATTTATAACATGTCAAATACAGCATACATTAGCCCTAATGCAGGCGCATGTAACACACTGTACATTTCTGGAGAAGGTTATTTCTTTCCCTCATTGCTGCATACCACTACAAAGCTCATAAAATCATCTGCCACAATGCCCTACCTGTCAATGAATACTTCAGCTTCAACCGCAACAATACACGAGCACACAATAGATTCAAGCTCAATGTAAACCACTGCAAACTCGACTGCAGAAAATACGACTTCAGCAACAGAGTGGTCAATGCCTGGAATGCACTACCTGACTCTGTGGTTACTTCCCCAAACCCCCATAACTTTAACCTTAATCTGTCTACTGTTGACCTCACCCCATTTCTAAGAAGTCTGTAAGGGGCGTGCATAAGCACACCAACGTGCCTACCATTCCTGTCCTACTGTCCCCATTTATTCATATCCATATCCTGTATTCATAATCATGTATATATTTATATCTGTTATCTTATACATGTTTGACAAGTAAAATAAATAAATAAAATATTATCAGTATGTGCTGTTGGTCTGAGTTCTGAGTTGTTTGTTCAGTTGGGACCCATCAGCTCACAAGAAATCAGACTATGTTTCAGTAATAACAATCAGCCATTCAAACAGACTGAAATCAGTCCATGACTCAGCAGTATCCAAACAAACAACAATAATTTACATCATACAGACGGTACTTAAAAGCAAAGACCATTCCTCAGTAACAACAGCCAGCCAATCAAATAATCCAAAGTCAGACCATGACTCCGGAGTAGCAGAACAAACAACATCCACACTAATTTGTATCACATAAAAAGGTATTTGAAGACCAGTGCTCTGACAGACGCGCACACTTCAAAGTGCAATGACAATGTCTCTTTGAATGGTGATGAAACTTTTGCAACCAAATTGCTCAGAGCTCAGACCAACAGCCCAACTACCAACCCAAGCTACTTATCAAATACATTATCAAAATATTAAAAACTAGGTAACTTAATGGCTAGACATATCTTGCATTCTTTAAGTATTTCATATGTTCTTAAATGATAT
The DNA here is from genome assembly GCA_027560375.1 of Imantodes cenchoa. Classification (NCBI taxonomy): domain Eukaryota; kingdom Metazoa; phylum Chordata; class Lepidosauria; order Squamata; family Dipsadidae; genus Imantodes; species Imantodes cenchoa. Next base: position 20,692 of record JANHGD010003120.1, read on the forward strand.
TTCAAATCACCATAACAATCATTTCACTGGAGGCCTTAGAACAGATGAAACATGCATTATCTAGAATCTGAGGGAGCAGACCAATAAATACAGTTAAGAGTTCAGATTAGAAATGAATGTTAAATTTCTGCTATAATCTGAGAATTTTAGTATGTTTCTTCAGCCTGCCCAGACTGTATCTTGCCATGATATGTGGATCTGTTAGATGTTTTATTAAGCCATCAATCATACTTGTGAACAAAAATAATCTGCTGACATCATGAAGAAAGTCTTTCATAAGTCTTACCAAGATATGTTTATAGATTTTCCTGCAGCACAGGTGGTCAAGAGGCAAATCCTGATAGATCTTTTGAAATAGCCAAGTTCTGTGCTGAAGCAAGAACATTAACTGGAATGCCTTCCTGTATATGAAGCAAAAATTCCTACTCAACGATCCAGTACTGAAGGCAGCAGCTGTGTTTGATCCTGTAGGAAAAGAAACTCTGAACTACCCATTGATAGAGACTCTTTTGGAATAATTTTCTGATATATTACTACACAACAGACAAAATGGTCTTTGTATGGCGTTAATGCGTATGAAAGTTTCATAGATTTGCCTGCCATGTGATTTGCAGAAGTAAGGATTGATCAGTTTTTGGACTCAACTATTAAAAGGAAAGATCCAGCTACTGGGCAACCACAGTTTCCAGCATTTTCTCATTTTGTGAATTATGTGCTACTCACCTCACAAAGTACTGCTTTCTCTGAAGGTATTTTCAGGATGTTTGGAAAAATACGTGCAGGATTAGAAGCTCCTTAGGGAAGTCAGCTGAAGGGCAAGGTGCAGACAGAGCGTATGTTGAGCACACAGGTATTAAAGAAGGTTTTCTTGCTGTGAAACATCCAAAGCCAATACATTCAATAAACGCAACACTACTGAATAGCCATCAGCCTCTGATGTAATCCCAGAAAGCAAAATCTGCCACATATAGAAATATGCAGACAAGGAAAATGTCTTCTTCAGGTTTGGCTTGGATTGGTGAATGACATGCTTTGTTTCAGCCCAATTAATTCTTACTCATTATTTAAACAAATCCTTGGTTTAGGCCAGCGGTGAAATGTACTTACATCCCTACCGGTTCAAAAGCACGTGTTTCACACGCGCAGACGCACTGGCTCAGCTTGCTTGCATGCCACCATTGTGCATGCTTTTTCACCCTCTGTGCATGTGCAGAAGGCTTTGCGCATGCGCAGAGGGTTAAAAACAATAAAATGGTGATGTCTGGGTAGGTGGGCAGAGTCTCGCACTGACGCCGCTACCGGTTCTCCTAACCACCCATGGCCGTCCCTACCGGTACACTTGTACCAGGCTGAACCTTTAGCATTTCACCTCTGGTTTAGGCTTAGAGAAAGCAGCATCCAGAGTAGCAAACTTTGTTTCAGACCTAGTTGCTAATGTCTTATTGTGTAGAATCTGCCACTTTAGAGTTTGAGAGCTCATGTGTATTTGACTCAATGGCCAATCAGCAAAAGAAATGATCTGACACACTATGTGTTACATATGTCTCCTGTTCTGATTCTGATGTGTGGATTGGTATGCCCATAAACCACTTGCTTTTGAAGCAATTTGCTACTTATGACCTCTTTCAAAGAAAGGGACAAGATGCATATGGCAGAAGAAGAGACAAGAAAAGATGCTTGAGCAATTCCTCAACACGAGCAACAGATGAGGCTCCTCTGGTTTTGCGGTCAGCGCTCTGGGATTTGTCTGTGGGAAGCTTGCAGGGGTGTTGCAACCTGCCAGGACCAATAAACATCACTTTCAGGCACAGAGTTGCTCCAAGCCAGCCATATGAAAAGCAAAGGAAAAGAAAATGAGCAGGAAAATGTGAAGTTAATAAAAATACTTTATCCAATCAGGCTTTCAAAGCAAAAGCAAGTCCAGCCTTGGCTAGAAGCAGCAGCCAGGCACTCTGATTTTTCACTCCACTTAATGAACTAATGGCTTACAGAGCTTCTTCATTCTGCTGCACATTTACTCATTTCTTTTGCAAGTTCAACCATAGGGCCTAAGATTTAAAATTCCCAGAGTAATCTCAGTTGAAGTCTTATGGCTACTATTCTAATTGTAGGATGAGGCTCTGAATTGATACAAGATCGGAATTTTCAGCCTCCAGCCTTGTATTGGCTCCAACTTGCTCTGTACATAATTGACAATGAAAACTTAATACTGCTGTAACCCAACAGTGGTAAACTAGTTTCCCTTTGTACATCTGCATTAAATTTCCAGACATTGGCACCAAACAGGAACACTTCTTGGCAGTTCCTTTTGGTGAAAATCCAGATTCAAATCAAAAGATTACCTCCATCACTTTAGTGCCATGCAACAGTAGTTCATAGAATTGCCTTTAAAGGAGGCTGCAGCCAGGGCAAAAATAAAGTTAGCTTACATCATGTCAGGGGTGAAATCCAGCAGGTTCTGACAGGTTCTGGAGAACTGGTAGCAGAAATTTTGAGTAGTTTGGAGAACCAGCAAAT
>JANHGD010003120.1:60636-73278 GCA_027560375.1 Imantodes cenchoa
AGACATCACATAATTGTCATTTGGCAAGAAAAATGCTATGCTGGAATATTAAAGAAAGCAGTTTATCTTCCATATTATATGACCATGTAATGGAAGACACTGAAGAGCAATAGTGCACTCTGCTGGACTATATGTATGTTCTATATATTGCAAATTCTTTGAAAAATAAACAGAGACTATTTTTTACCTTTTACCAGGCATTTGTGTTAATTTCAGCTACACCTTCCACACAGAATACACTTCAATGCAATATTCACATAAACTATTTATATCTGTCACCCCTCAATAACTAGATCCACACGTATTCATTTAGATGACACAAATACAGGTAATTTATCATACAATAGCACTACTACATATTTGCAAATCTTTTGCAAATTTGGTAGACCCGAGTATGGTTTTGGATGATCACAACAACATCCATTTAAAATCTGAACTCTCCAGATCATAAGCACAGAAGCTTGAGTACTTTATACAAGCCCTTAAGTATCATGCATAGTCAATCAATTGTTTTTGAAACTTGAGAAACATCCATTATCATGACAGACTAGCAAAAAACAGTGCTTCTGGTTACTGGTTTAACCATAACTTATTAATATTATTGATGATTTAACCCTAATTCAGAGGCTATTATATTTACCAGTCTCTTTTCCTATCCAACTTTTTGGAATTCCATTCAATAATCATGTCTAGACTTTAAGGTTATGAAATGCAAAGGAACTTATTCAGTGCAAAGGTGAGATTTTTGCAAGTCCATCAGATATGATAAAGTGTCTATATTTTTCACATTTCCACATCCAATGTAAATTTGAAGCACCTTTATACATTCTAGATAATTTTTCTAGGCTCATGTACCAATGGTGAGTTAGAGGTCTCTAGCACAAGAGTAATAGCTAAACTAACCCTAGTGCTGGCATTCAGAAATGTCATTCTATGAGGAGGAAGATGGTGATAAATTGCCATTCCATTGGAGAACATTTAAAACACATCTTTTTCATTTTCCCTTTGGCTAATATATAAACTGAAAGGATTTTAGGTAAAACTATAAAGTATTTGGTTGCTCATTAGTATGTAAGTTTTGCTTTTCAATTTTTTATTCTCTCTCTCTCTCTCTCTCCTCCCCCCCCACCTTTGCAGGAAACGTTTACCATTGCCTTCATCTAGGATCTAAATTATATTTTTTTAATGAATAAAAACTGCCACAGAATCAGGACAAAAAAGATTATACTAACCTCTAATCTCTTCTCAAGTGACTCAATCCTGTCCTTTTTACTGGCCAGATTGGCTCGTGTGTAGCGACTCTGCCCAGGAAGGAACAGTACCTGGCTGTAACATTCTTCCCACACCTGATTATAAGCTTCACTTGAAAGCTCTCCATGGCTCATCCCTTGCTTCACAACTTCCATTTCTTGGGTCAGAAAGTCTTCAGCCTGTTTGGAATAAAAAAGTTGTAGTAAACTTTTTGCTGCACTTCAACTATGACTTTGGGCCAGTTACTCTGAGATCAACTTCCTCAGAGAGTGGTGGTTGTGGGGAAAAAATAGGAGACTGCCATGGCCATCACCTTGACATTCTGAAAGAAATGGTAGGATTTAAATCTAATTTAGTATATAAATAAAGTAAGTTTATAAGTTTTTTTTCCTATTTGAAGTACATACAGGTAGTCCTCAACTTATGACCACAATTGAACCCAGAAATTTGTTCAGTGACTTTTGCCCTGTTTTACAATTTTTCTCACCACATTTGTTAAGTGAATCACGACAGTTCTTAAATTAGTAATGGTTGTTAAGTGAATCTGGTTTCCCCATTGACTTTGGTTGTTCAAAGATTGCAAAAAGGGATCACATGACTCTGGGACACTCATAAATGTGAGTCAGTTGTCAAGCATCCTAATGTAAGTCACATGACCGTGGGGATGCTGCAACGGTCATAAGTCTGAAAAATGGTCGTAAGTTACATTTTTCAGGGCTGTTGTAACTTCAATCACTAAATGAACTGTTGTAAGTCAAGGACTACCTGTACTTTGGATAGGCCAATTACATGGTCAATAAAAAAAATAAAATAAAATTCATATTCCCCTTTCAAGTTTCCTGTCCTTAACATTTTGGAATCAATTTTCAATGGCAACAGATCTAATCACTAATGAAAATTGATTTTTTTACAGTTCTATACATTTTAGCATCATAGATCAACATGAACAGCGTCAGGATCTAGCTGGATGTACAAAAAGGACAATGAGAGGTGGCTCCACTGTATTCACATTATGGGATTACAAAGTCATGAAATTGACAGCTGGATCTATTAGGTCTAACTGGGGTACTGCTTAATATAACTTAAGATAAAAATTTGAAAGAATGTTGTTTTAGGGAAAGACTTTATCTGAGATAACCAGAAAACCTGATCTGAGAAACTGAAATATAAGCTTTAATTTTCTTCCTTTCTTCATTATTTCCCCCTCAAACCAGGCACTCAACACCAGCACCAAATAAAAATCTAAAAGCCTTAAGCTGCTTATTTGTGATTTCCAAAATTCCAAGATAATGAAATTGGAAGATGAAATACAAAGTGTTTGGAACTCACAAGTAAGTTGACTCGATTTATGATGAACCATATCAAATATGTTATATTAATAACAAAATGGTTAGAAAGTCATTCGAAACATTAAGAAATCCAAATGATCAAGCAGCAACTTCTTAATATAAGCTAGGTATGTAATGAATCTTCGGTACATGTTCTAAACATTCTCAGAAAAATATTTTACATCAGAAATGTGGAACAGGACTAACTTAAAAATCCAAAATTGTGCTCCAACCTCTTAGTGAAATACATGTCCCAGGGACAATGGGAAGGAGCAGCTGCAAAACAAACGAAAGGACAACAGTTGGGGTGAAGTGAAATGTAGTTTCTGCTAATTCATGCCATTCCTCTGGATAAAGTGCAGGAGAGATGAAAAGAGCTGGGAGCTCCAGCTAGGTCATGTGCAAGCATGATTTTATCAACCAGTACAACCTCAAGTCCTCATATTTCAGAGAAGGTAAACATAGACCCATATAAAGCTGGTCCAACTGGAACCCTTTGATATTCCATTCCCCAATTTAGACAAAGTATGAGGTAGCCAAAACAAAGACTACATTGGGAGAAAGGTAGGCATAGGGAAGGTTGAAGGTTTCTGAGGAGACAAATCTCTGCTCAAGACCCTGTGGATCAGATGTTTGGATGGATCAGACCTGAGAGCTATAGGTTATCCATCCCAGATTTTCAGTACATGGTAACTGCAGAAGTGTATTGCTGTACTACGATAGAGAGAATATTGGGAAAATCTTCAAACAGACCCACATATCTAACATCACAGTGCACCCCGATAGCCCGCTAATCAACTGCTTGGTTGCAGCAGCGGATTAATAAATTGTATTTTCTAGCAGAGCTGGTGAGGCCCTACTTTTAAACACAAATATGCATATTCAGCGCTAACCTCACCCTGGTACCAAAAGAATTGCCCAACCCATGCTTTATAGATGTTCTCAAATTGAAAGAATAAAGCTTTTTAAAGTACTTTTCTTGTGAAATAGTTATTGTAAGCAGATAAAACAGGGACCAAAATGATATCAATAAATATTATGTGACCTTCTTGAGCTCTTCTTTTGAAAACTTTTCATACGGATTGTGTTCAAGATATGTTATATGTTCTGTGCTACTGGTTCCCAGTCCTGGAATTTTTGTTTTCTTGCTGCCTGGGACCTCCCCATAAGGATGATGCACAAGATCAAAGTGAAGCATAGTGATCATCTCTTTCTTAATCAGTTCTTCACTCTTCTGTAAATCGGTTAGAGGTGGCTCTACATTTAAAGGTCTCAGAATTGTTTCATTTACCTAAAACAAAACAACAACAAAAATCATTCACATTGTCACTTAGGAGCAACCTCTTATAATCTAAATTCTACTTTTATTAGATTCATGTACTCTGCAACTGGAGCACAGATAATACACATTTTAAGCTTACAAAAATTTAGAAATATTTTACTGTTTTTAAAAAAAATATTTTTAATCAATCAAAATTACATCAGTGGGTTTTCTGAAAGGGATGCTTTAAAAAGAAAGGATGATCCTAATGGGCCCTTTCTCTATCTCAGACCTCGTGACTAACTCTTATACTACAACTTTGCAAGATCTATTCTGTTAGCCTCTTACGGAAATAGGCACATATTTATTAGAATTAGGAATCACTTACTTCAGAAGGTCTTGGTAGATCTTTCTGAACAGCTTTGTGCATTCGCTTTAAAGCCTTTAGACGTTCCATTTCTCGAATGGTCTGGAAAGAGATTTCAGTAGTTAGGGTGAGTTTTTGCAAGTCTTCTCAGCAACACAGAGCACAGTGAAAAGCCAACAAAATCTGTTAGAGAAAACAGTGTCCTAAACCAAATACAGAGCAGGGAAATGTAGTGCTTCAAATAATTTTCTTAAAACAAGAAATCCCATTCCACAATACAAATAATAGTTCCATAAAGCAGAACAATTGGTTCCAGACTTTAAAAAAAAAATTACCCTGCCTTTTTTTCAAATACAATTCAAAGCAGCAAATATACCACTACTTCCTCCTTCTCCTATTTTTCCCACAACAACAACCCTGTTAGGTCAGTTGGGCCCAACTGGTTTTTCATGCCTAAGGCAGGATTACAACTCACAGCCTCCTGGTTTTTAGACCAGTAAATAAAAGTTACCATATTATAGGAAATCTACATTGCCAAATCCAAATTGCAACAGACGGGACCCAGCAGAAGAAACCACCTCACTACTCGTATTGTCTGTGTTTATACACAATAGTTAGTATCAGTCTCTGTATTGTCCTAATCCCAAAAGTATGGTGCGGAAAATCAGTAACTAAACAGTTTCCCATTCTAAAATGAATATATCTCCAAGTACTGTCATATTTCTTTAAACTGCCTTTCTGTGAACCAGCAATTTAGCAGTTATTTTTTCATTGATAATGAAGGAGTATATAGGTGGTTTACATAACTGCCTCCTAAATATTTATTGGTTTAGGAAGTGATCATTATCTTAAGTCACAGTTACTTGCCCATGATTTACTCAAGTTTCTTGGGATTGCATAATATACTGAGTCAAAGTCTAACCACAATGGTGGAATTCACACAATGTGCAAGATTAAGATGTAGTTAGGTATAAGCTTTCAAATAACACCAAGAATATAGGCCAAGAATCTTAATTTAAAAATTATCTTCAACCACAGGATAATAACTCAAATGATGCATTTATACCTAATGACTGAAGAACTACAAAACTCAACCTGCATGTTATTCTAACGGACAATCAGAAGTCTGCTGATCTAACCTGTTGAATGCTTTCTGAAGAATCCTTGCCTGAATCCCATTCTTATGTTTCCATGCCCCAGGCAGAGATCTGATACTCTAATCTCTAATATTTTTAATTGCATTTTTTGCAATGTATAATTTTAACAGGGTTTGTACTTATTTATCGCTAGCTGTGTGAGAGAATATTCCTTAGAAGCAGGACATATAATCAAAATAATCATAATAACTGGGAAAATATATTATAAGCATCCTTTGGTTCTATGATGACAAATTAATTGCGGCCAACTCCTCTTTTATACATTTTACCTGTTTGCGAGCATCTGCATCAGCTGCATCTTCTATGTAGGTATCATCTGCATTATGATCGTCAAGCTCCTTCTCTGCATTTTCTGGTAGGACAATTTCAAAGTCGTTCTTTGGAGCAGGAAGACCCATCAATCCTAGACGCAAATTTTCACGGGATTCTCTTTCCTACAAAATGTTAAAAGAATTTAATAAAGGCAATACAAGAAAAAAATTGCTTTCCTAAAATCAAATATGCTTTTTTTCTCTGAAAGAATGATTGAAATCATTTTCAGGTCTCAGGTCTCTATATAAAAATGTCAAAAAAATATGAAAAAATCACAATATGATTCACTTCTAACCTAAACAAACCACATTTTACAATATCTTTCTTTTTTGTTTCTTTTTTTCCTCTTTATTTTTACAAGTAACTCAAGGCAGCAAGCATATACAATACTCCTTCCTCCTCCACAATCACTCTGTGAGGTGAATTGGGTTGAGAGTGACTCGCCTAAAGTCAGCCATCTGGTTTTTATGAGACTTGAACTCATGGTCTCCTGCTTTCTAGTTGGTGCCTTAACCACCAGACCAAACTGACTCTGTTTGTTCAGTTTGTTCTCAGTTTTTCCTTACAACAAAGAAGTGGCAAACCAGCAGTTAAAGTGCAGCACGTAAAAATTCCTACCAAGTGCTAGTATTGCAAAGTTTCAAATAAGATGTTTATTCTTTTTCAGTCACAATTTCTTGCAACATTATTAGGTTCCTAACAATCTTTTCATCTTTTTCCTTCCACAAATGCTTATGAATCATAACCCCAGCTTGCAAGTCAATGATAATCATTTCCCAATCAATTCTAGGGTCAGAGGGAGCACTGGGAAATCACTGAGATGCTCCCATCTCTATCTCTGATCACCATAGTTGCAATAAACAATAATGGATCATGTCATTTTTGTTGTAAACTGAAAACCTTGGAATTAGTCTTGGCTGAATTTTATGATGAGAGCTTCAGCTCACTTTTCCTGTCTTCTGAAGGAGGCTTCAAATTTTATTCTCATTTTCTGGACAGTCAAATTATTGCACCAAGGATGTCATTTGCAAATTATCTTGCAAGGATCTGTTAAGAATCCTTTCCACAGATTTATTTAAATACTGTAATTCATACAATTTCTGTAGCATAGCAAAGCAAAAATCAGGCATTGAATTCTTCATGCAAAATTGTGAATTCTTGGGCACAGGCTTCCAACCAGCTATGAATCCACAGGATGATCTTCATTACACACAGGGAAACTCAAAATGTGTCCGTTCTTCCTCTAGAGCATGCTAACATACCAATGTGGCCATTCTGGGACTACGCTTGCAATTTTTTAGAAGCACATCATCCAAAATAAGAAGTCAGATGTGATGTTTCAAATAGGAATTGTACTTCAAATACAGCAGTCCAAAGTTGAAAAAGAAATCTAAAACTTAAAATTAAGCTTTATTTATAGAAGAAAATCCTCAGTTGATGTTCCAGTGCTCCGTTTTGGGGACCATTTTCTTAAAGTAGATGTGATTGTAGAAAAAGCTTTCCAATTCTGCAATGTCACTAGGGCCCTATTACTTAATATAAATGTCTTGAATAATTTTGAAAACTATTTCAACAATGTACTAAATTGCTCTTCTTTTATGGCTTTTATCCTCTAATTATTACTTTATAGCCTTCAGAAATATCTTGTCACTTGATCACAAGCATAGTTTTTAAGCCAGCCTCTCAAACTGACATGGAGTTGCATAAAAAGAGTGTTAAAGTTCAAGCAAAAAGGAAAGTTATCAAGCAATCCTCTAAATTGCTAATAAAACTTCAAATCCTTCTATATACTCTGCCATTCTTTTTTCTCCCAAGAGATAGGAAAAACAGAATCACATTATATGTACACCTTAAATGTTACATATAAAAACTTTAAAACTTTCCTCCAAATTCCTGATATAAAAGCACCCAAGAAGCAAAGCTGGAGATGGAAGTGTTTTAACATTCCCTATGCTGTTTAGCTCACCAATGCAATTAACTCTTTAGGTAACTGAGTTTGTTAAAGGTACCTATATTTTATCTTTAGTGAGGAAGTAAAATAGAATATACATTCTCCCAATATCACTACTTTATTTTACTATATAAACAAAAGGAAAATGGTTTCTATATAGCATAGTATATACCTTTCCTACAACACTATGGAATGCCAGGTTCTGGATAGCTCCTAAAGCTAATGCCCTGTATATAGTCACCTTATGTGCAAAGATCCATGAATTCAATTTCCAGGGGAGGTTTTGAACTCCACAAAATAAGATCTGAAGATTCCTAATGTGGATGAATCCAGTCATGTACTGACTCTTGGTGGTTAATACTACTGCTTTAAAAGATACACATTGCATCTGTCTTGCTATGAAGTTTCAAACTAAATCCTATTGGATTTACAATTTTGTGAGCTTCATCTAATGAAATACAGTATTACATTAGAAATAATATATCACATGTTATGTATATTAAGATATTTTCTTACCTACCATATGTTTTGTATAGGATGGATCACTATAATCTGCCATCCCCTCCTCAGGATTAATATTGAGCTTATCACGCAGGGGAGTTCTGCCTGGTGTCACTCCTATCACTGGCTTGGGAGTCATTCCACTATGAGGAGTCAGACTTTCAGCTCCATGAGTAGGAGTCCTAGAAAAATACAAAATTAGTAGAATGCGTCAGTTCTCAGGCAATGTCTAAATCACTTAAATATATTCATCACAGCACTTGCTAACATGACTGTGTTTTAGGTTTTGAATCAGCAGCTAACAAAACTATAACGGCGTAGAAAGAGATAGCAAAAAGGAATTTTGTTTGATGAACAAAGTAGATGAGATTGGACAAACACAGTAAACTAGAAGATTTTGGAGGAAAAAACCAGCAGTTCTATCTTGGGCATATCAGAGACAGCCCCCTGTTCACCAATCAATAAGCCTGTTATTCCTCACACAACAACTTATCTGAATTACAATCTTCATCTTTAAATAAACCTTGAATCTCAAGAAACCAAAATACAACCTTTTCAAAAACATATCTCTAACAATTCTATCTTGAATGATTGAACATACAATAGGCTCTTGTATCTTGAGTTTGATATTTCTATGAACTCTGCATATTTCTCTGACTTGCTAATGTTGAGTTTTCACTCAGATTGAATTTGAAAATAAAAACTTTAATTTTGTTTTGCATTAGAGGAGCTTTCTGTGCGTACATGCATACTGCATATTTTTAAACTTGGTTGCCAGTGATTTTCAGAGTGCATTTAAATGTAGATTTTGCTAGTTTATACAGACTGGTGCCTGTGAATGTAGTAGTGTCTGTTTTTGCTACTGAGATATTACTATTTATTCATACAGCTAAGCAGAAACTTTTCTTTGGCTATAAGGCAAACAAAAATTTCTAATAAGAATAATTACAATAATGTGCTGTAATAATACTAAACCAGCAATGATCCCAATGGTTTCTGGTACACTGGGCACTATACCAAAAATTTTGGACACTCCTGCACATTGACAAAGTTTCCTTCTATCAAATACAAAAGGCCATCCTGCTTGGATCCATACATGTACTATACTGATACATTGTGGCATCTTACTTGATGTATAAGATAGCCAACACCACCTAAAGAACTGGCAGCTGTGATTTCAGATTGTTGTGTAAATAATAATAATAATAATAATAATAATAATAATAATAATAATAATAATAATAATAATAAAGCAGGAATTATATTGATAGATAAACAGGGTTCCTGTGCTTTTTGAAAATTGTTTAACACATACATTACATTTAAATTGTCACTAGGAGTCAAAACCAGCATAAAAATTAGCCAAGGATAATTCTTGATATTTCAAAATATTTTTGAAAACATTAAAAAATCTATGAACTACTCACTCTTATAGCTTTGAGGTAACCCCCCCCCAAAGGAACAAAGAACTCCTTTCAGGGTCCCATCAAATCTATGCATGCAAACCTCAACATATCTTGAGCAGAATTCAGAATATCTCAAATTTTGTTTTATCAGAATGCAGCCAATTTAGAACGTTTTAAAGAAGCACTACAGGAAGGTTCTTCTTTTTGTGTTTCATATACCAGTTGTACCTTTATTTTCTTTGTAAAGATCCTTAAGAGTAGAACTCTATATACGAAAGTACCACTTCATCTTTACTGCAGGATGCTTCAGAACTATTTTTCTGTTCAAACTTCCTCTGGGTAAATGAGCCCTATTTGTTATGAGATTTCTGGGAATCTACTTAATCATCTCAGCAGAAAATGTCCCTTATTTTTTTTGCAAGAAAATCTAAAATGCCCTTCTCAACAACTCAAAAATCTAATTTACCTGAATGGAGTGGAAAGCACAGTATTTGGTGTCTGAACAACTTGTCTCTGAGGTGTTATTCCTGAGAAATCACTTTCATGTAAGGGTGTATTAAGACCTCCTTTCAAGGGAGTATCAACATTTGTAAGTGCCATTAAATTTTGAGCTTCCTGTAGGGAAGACATACAAAGTACTTAATGAACATTTTCAAAATCACCAAACAATTACAATAACAATTGTAAAACAATAACAATTATGAATCACCATATACATAAGCATACACAGAATTACCAACAGATATCCAATGTCTCTTAACAAGCAATTAGAGTCTTTACCACCACCAAAATGTTTTAAATTAAAAGTTCATTTTGGTTACAAAAACTCTCTTTTTAACCTTATACTTGAACTGCTTCTACATTTATTTTCTCCACCTCCCTTTCACCCTCTGGATAGGTTTGGGATGTCCCTACTCCTCAAAAGAAGGACATACCAAAACTTTTCCCACCAAGCCACAATAATTATCTCTCATTATATAGAACCCGAATAAATATGTAAAAATTATCTGTTGGTATTTAGCCCTTCCCTGTTTTTACTCCATGGTAGGAAGAATTGTAGTAATGGAAGTTGCAGGATAATTTGCAAGTGAATCAGTATTTGCTTAGGCATTACCTGTAGGATCCTGTCCTGTGCAGCAGGTGTTTTAGGTGTTCGAAGGGCAATGCTGTTGTTGGTTACACTGTATTCTGATAAGAGTGTGCTGGAAGCAGAATTTGTAATTCCAGATTCTTCTGCTGTTTGACGGGCAATCTCACTTGCTTGACCAACTTTAACTACTTCCTCGAGTTCTGTATCTGAAATCTTAAATAAAGAGCAAATGAAATAAGAAACAATATTGCAGGTTTGTAGTATATAGAAATTGACAAGAGTTAGTAAAAATTCCAACTTAGAAAAAATGGTATGTTATGAAAGAAGTCAGTGACTTATGCTGCATATTGCACCTAGAGGCAATGAACAAAACCCTCAACTGGTTAGTCATGGATGATTCCTTTTTTCATGTAGCTAAATACAGATGAGGTACTTGTCCCTTCAGTTAACAGTTGATGAAAATAGTTTCTCATATTTAAGACTGCACTATAAACCACAAAATATATTTAACAAATTTTAAACTAAGTATAGCACAAGTCCAAACTCCTTAACAAGCAGAATATAGAAAGTCATGTGTATGCCTTGCTACTTTGCCTCATCACCTATGGATGCAACTACTATTCATTTAAAAATGTTAAGAATATCTTCTCTCACCAAATGGTAGCCCTCCCTCAGCAACCTGGAACAGTGATATTGAGTGCCAATAAATATATGCAGAATAGTTCTCAGGAGAAAACTTCTGACGAGATGTGAAAAAGGGAACTATAAAATGAGTCCATGGCAGTAAGAAAAATAACGGGGAAATATTTGCCTAATGATCTGAAGGACAAAATGGTGTTAGCTAAGCTAACCAGATCACCTGTCTTCCTGTCACTTTTCCAGATCTCTTAATAGCATAGCCATCATGATGTTTAGAAGGCAAACCATGGCATTAACAAGGAGAAAGGATAATTGGAGGTGAGGAAAACTATGGGAAACAAGGTCAAGACAAGTTTACTGTTTAATGTGTTATTTCTAACACTTAGAAATAACACATTAAATAGTAACGTTTATTCTAATACACAATCTCTCATCCATATATTACTGAAACTCTTGTCATTCCTTTAACTGGGAGAAATGATACCTTATAAGGGAACAATTTTTGAACCAAGACATCTCAAATGGGCTAACGCTAACCTATGGAAGTTAGCCCACTTGAGATATCTAGGACCCATGACCTCTGAGGAAATGAAATTTGGGAAAGTTGTGGCTTCTTCAGTGTTACTATGTGCTTCATTTTCAATGTTCCATGATAGTTTCCCAGCCAATCTTACAATCTCTCTCTTTCCCACCCAGCAGTAGTCACATATTTACCTGCCAGGAAGGGGAGATTTCCAATGCTCCTTACCAGATTACCACAAAGAAACTCAATGGGAAAACAGGTGGGAAGTTAGAAATCACACCTACTCCCACTGCTTTTCTGCTAGTACTTGGTTAATCTGTTTTTTTTTTTGTTTAGATAAGGAAATGTGTCTGAAATGATAACCCAAGGGGACATGGATTGTCTAGTTCTTAATAGAACCATTGCCTTTATAGTTCTACCTTCATTATGTCACTACCTTTGACCACATGGATTACACACAGAAACACAGAGACAGACTGATTTGCATAAACTGATATAAGGAACTGCATCACAATTTGTTTGTTATTGCAGCCTCCAATACTAAATGAAACACAATTTGTACTTCTACTGATGAGTGTTCTGTTTCCGTTATTAAAAAAACTTGGAAGACATTTCTTTTTCGCATAATAAAGGATTGTATTAAGTCCGAGACTTATAAATGCGTGTTTACTTTAAAAGTAGAGCTAATAATTGTTGTTTTTTATATTATGAAAATATTATTTACATACAGGGATTTACTGAAAAGTGTTTAGTGTTTTACAGGTTCCAAAGCACAAAGTTTTTGGACATTTTATATTTGTGAAAATGAAGTATTTTCTACCAAAGAACTGTTTTGCTGATTTGATATCAACAGTCA
>JANHGD010003120.1:100215-112379 GCA_027560375.1 Imantodes cenchoa
TAAAATTTATTGCTAGCTAATCAGAAGGTTTTTTTTTGGGGGGGGGGGGGATTTTGTTGGGTAAATACGAATCTACAGAGCTGTTAAAGAGGAAATATATATCAATATATAAACAAGCAAGCTAATATTTATTTCTGAGCTTATATAAAAGATTACAAGCATCTTCTTATTCCCCATTCTCTATACTAAACAAACTGACCTTTAAAGCAGCTTCATAAACATCATTGGTAAGAGATTCCATTAGAAATGAACCACCCCATGGATCAGCAACTTTGGGTATGCCAGATTCTTCTTGTATTATTATCTGTGTATTCCTTGCAATTCGTGCACTTTTCACAGTTGGCAGTCCTAAAGCTTCATCAAATGAATTTGTATGCAAGGACTGGGTACCACCAAATACAGCTGCCATTGCTTCAACTGTGGTGCGGATAATGTTATTGTAAGGATCCTATTACAAAAATCATAACTTTACTTTAAAAAAATGAAATGGATGCAGAGGAATACATGTTGTCTTTTGAGCACAGCAATGTTCTGAGTAATATTATTGAATTAGACTTTGACATCAGTTATGCCCTGGAAACTTTTACCAAAATTGGATGAAAAAACATACTACAGTAATATAAATATTGCTTCCGCAGGTTGAACCTATCATAACCAGATGAAAGTGAGTTATTTACATTGGTTTGGGATGCTCCCAATAATGGAATGGAGAGTTGGGAATGAGAAGATCAAATACATTGTAAGGGAAACTATTTTATAAGACGTTTGAAACTAGCTTTCCCTAACATGAACTCCTTCAGATGTGTCAAGAACACTCCTAGGAATTTCTACCTAAATTGCCACTTGGCTGGCTTAGAACACATCTACTAAATCTGTACATAACTTCAAAAGTACTTTAAAAAGTATATTAGCATAAAGAGAACATCTCTTCTTAGAGTATTAAAGACATCACATCCTCTGAAAACTTCAAGCAGATACTTCAAAATTGTTTCTGGTTGTCTGTAAATCTGTTTGTACATATACAACAATAATGCTAACATTGTCAGAGAAGCAACTGACATCCTTCAAATCAATGACCCAAAGATTTAAGGTTTTAAGGACAGATGCTTCTCTCACTAATGTGAAACACGACTTTTTAATACTCTGAACAGTTCAGAATGCATAAGTTCTGTTTCTTAATTTATAAAATGTTAAATAAAAATATGTATGGACTATATAACACATCTGCAAACACAGAATATTAGGTTGCAAGAAAACCTGGGCAAAGCTTTAATGATGGATGAAATAATTAAAATGCTTGTGGAGAGTAATGTTTTCATTTTTTTTCTTATTCCAACCATTATGCTGCAGATTCTAGGAAACTAACTTCTCCACCTCCTCCTGTCCTCAGCTGATCCAAGAATCTCCTGCCCAATTCAGTATTGGTGGTTTGGGGGTATGAATTGGATGTACCTCTACTTAAGTTCTAAAGAAAAGCACCTTCAGGAAAGCAACATGTTGTGTATATACTATATTTACTTCTCTAAAATTTGCATGCCATCATAACTGATACTCCGATTTGTACCTGTTCAGTTAGTGACCATCCTGAAGTCTGACAATGAGCTCGAAGGAGAAGTGATTTGGTGTCCTTGGGCTGAAACATTTTCTCTATTAAGTGAGCCCAAAGCCGTCTCCCAGCTCTTAATTTAGCTATTTCCATATAGAAGTTCATACCAATTCCCCAGAAGAAAGAAAGCCTGCAATAAAATAACTTAGGATCATATCAAGAATAAGCAATAAATGGTAATATAAAGCCTACATTTTAAATAAACAACAGTTCAATTTAATTTTTTTAAATTCTCATTTTCTTTAGGCTAGTAAAACTACAGGCAATTTACTAAAATATCACTGAACCATGGCCTATAAACCTGGCTTTTTCTATGTAAGAACAACAAATACTATATTTTCAGAGGGATGGAAATTATATGTAGTCCATGTGAAAGCAGAGGTTTGATGAATGTTTTAATTTAAATTAGTATAGTATTCCCAAACTCTCTCACCTACTAATGTCATTAACCCATGAACAAATATATATCATCTTTTAAAGTTAATAATTGTATCTTACTGAGCTTCTCATGCAATGGGAATCCTGATAAAAAGTATTTTAGTAAGATGCTAAATCAAAAAACAAAACAAAAACCCACCAATTTACAGCATTCTTAATAGAAAATAGTACCTATTTTATTTTTATTTTAATCCAGATAAGCAAAGAGAGAAAAAAGGTTCCTTTCTTGTTTATTTCATCCCACTAGATGAATAAATATGCTGTTACATCATTCTGATGTTCTAAATGGCCACTAATCAAGATAACTGGAATAAAATTGAATGCAATTGTTAGAACTTTTATCTCTACCTTCAAGAACTGACTGGACTATATTAATACTAAGAAAGAATGATTCAAAAACACTCTTGATCACTTACCTAATTTATCTAAAAGGCAAGAAAATCTCGCAACTATAATAGCAAGCCATTCTAAAACTATGGATTATAACTGTTCAATTGACAATACATGCTTTGACCATGAGGGTAGAGAAGAAGCCACCTCCCCCCCCCCAAAAAAAACCCCTGAAATCATGTACCTTGGTGCAAATTCATCAATAGTGAGACCAGCTTTAAGTCCAGTTCTGCAGTACTCCAAGCCATCAGCTATTGTATACGCCAACTCCAAAATGACATCAGCTCCAGCCTCTTGCATATGGTATCCACTGATAGAAATAGAATTAAATTTTGGCATGTGCTGTAAGAAAATATGTACAAATTTGTTCTGTAACAAACACTGATCCTTATACACATGATAACCACGTGGTAATTAAAGGAAACAAAACTAAACAATACCTTTGATGTATATTGGAAGATGTCAGCAATTATTTGCATTGATGGTTCTGGTGGGAAAATGTATGTATTTCGAACCATGAATTCCTTCAGTATATCGTTTTGTATTGTCCCTGTCAGCTTGGATTGAGGCACTCCTTGTTCTTCCCCAGTTACAATGAATGTGGCTAGGATTGGAATTACCGCCCCATTCATTGTCATTGAAACAGACATTTTCTCCAAGGGAATTCCATCAAAAAGAATCTTAGTATCTTCTACCGTGTCAATGGCAACTCCAGCCATTCCAACATCACCCCGAACTCGAGGATTATCTGAGTCATAACCACGATGAGTTGCTAAATCAAATGCAACAGATAAACCCTGCTGACCACCTTGAAAATGAAATTAATAATTTAGTAAAAATATAGAATATGACATAAACAATTGTATCTTTGACTGAAAGAGATATTAGTTGTTCAAAACAATACAAACCAAAGGAATCACATTAAAACTTAGGGCAACTCAGCGTTGCACAAGCAAGTGTCCAATTACACAAGGCTTTCTTTCATCCTGCAGCCCCTCAATTTTCATCAAAGGATTGCCAATCCTCCAGTGCTGTTATTCTGAGTAAGCACAGAGGGCTATTTATTGTAGCAGAACTGCTCTTCCTGATTCTTTTCTTGTAAGTAATTTTTTAATGAAAGAAATCCATCCTAAATATTTAAATAGATTTCATATTATGTATTTACAGGACTGCAATTGAGCAATTTATTATTGAGCAGAGAAAATATTCAACACTTCTCAGTCTTTCTAATGAAATAAATTACATCTCTTCTGAGCAAGTACTTACAAGAACATAAAATGTAAACTGAATGCTATGTATGATCATCCGGACAGGGTGTTACCAGTATTGATTCCTAAACAACTTGTTTCTGATATTAATTACATATAAATATATGTAAATAAATTAATATAAGTAAATATAGTTGCAACTGAGAGCCAGTTTGATTTAGTAGCTAAAGGCACCTGGCTAGCAATTGGGAGATCATGAGTTTTAGACTTTTAGTCCTGCTTAGGCATGAAGACAGCTAGGTGACTTTGGGTCATCTACTTTCAGCTCTAGAAAAAAGGAACGGAAACCCATTTCTAAAAAGTTGGCCATAAAAACTGCAGGGATTCATCTAGAAGTCAGAACTGACTTACAGATACAAAAAAATATTTTTTATTAAGGACAATGCCCAATCCCTAAGGAACGTATCTCACCCTTGATGTTATCTTTATAAAACTTGTTGCTTTCCTCTACAGTACTGAAGCCAGCATATTGGCGGATGGTCCAAGGCCTGTATGTATACATGGTAGGATAAGGACCTCTTGTGAATGGCTTTACTCCAGGTAATTCTTCAGGAAAGCCCGCTGTGTCACGTGTAGAATACATTGGTTTGATGGCAATTCCCTCTGGAGTGTGCCATATCAGCTCTTCAGGGCTTTTGCCCTTTAGCTGCTTTTTAGCCATTGCAGCCCATTCAGGGTGGAGTATATGCTGATGCAGCAAACGCCAACTTGGTTGGAGGGGAGGGACACTTGCTTCTCTCCTGCAACGTAAGGGCCAATGATGCAGAAGTCCATTCTTGACCCGTAGCATTTTCTACTAAAATAGTCCTGAGGATGTGCCTGTGTTCCAAGAGCTGGATAAAATTAATGAAGCAATTAGTTATTGTTAAGAAGCCCAAAGAGGTAGATCTTCCTTTTATATACTCCCATGTAAAACTAGATGCATCCATTTTGTGTAATGGGAAGAAGAACAAGTGATTTGCAGACTTCTGAGATTCTAATTTCAAAACAACTTTTAAATTTGTTTTGCACAGACTGTCTCTTAACTGTTTTCGCAAGTTGACAACTCAGAACCTAAGTGCAATTCAGTTGTACCGGTAGCGCATGCCTACAAAAAATCTTAACAGATTGGGAATATAAAAGGACCTGGAAGAACCAGGATTGTTTAGAGCTATTAAGCAAACTATATCTCCACCTATCAGAATACGAGGGAACAAAGAAAGAAAAACAGTGCTTGCTTTCATTTCAAACTGTTCACCTTAACAGGTGACCTCAGTGAAAATGCCATAGGAAAGAATAGATGTTAGGGTCACTAGGTGAGAGCAATATATATTAAGTTAGTAATAAAACAGCTATATAAACTCATGAGGCTTTTTAATAAAAAAGGCATCAAATTTTTGATCAAACATCCAAAAAAATGTAAAATGTGTGAATCTTGAGTGTAAACTGTACCTCACATTTTACAAGGCAAATGAGATTTGGCGCTTAAGAGATTTGCATTCATACCTCCCAGTGTCCGACAGAAAAAATGTATAGGTCTGCATCGTTTTGTCTACTATTATTTCCAAAACATTGTGTATGTGTGTATACGTATACATATATACACACACACACGCCCAAAGACACTTCCTTGCAAAAGAGGAAGACGGGTTAAGAGTGGTGGTAGCTCCGAGGGAGGAGAACCGATGGATACGTCAAAGTAAACTAACACCAAATCACAAGCTGTGTTCAGACGGCACACTGACCCCTAGAAACGTATCTATAATTTCTTAGCCTAATTTTCTCGGGCACCGTGACACAATAATGAAATCGCCGTACAAGCTGGATTCATGCAGCCCGCAAAACTCAAATTGGCCTAACAGTGGTTTGCAACTCCGTGTGTTAGGTTAAAAAAAAAACAACGGCTAACGCACCTCAGCCACATCAACCAGCACTTGCGGCTGTCCAAACAATAGCTACTAAGCGACGCCACCACTTTTCTCTGGAGAGGAAGAGCGACTTCTTTGCGCAGGCGCCGTTACGTTAAAAGCCGACCCACACACGCAAGCGCAATTGCCCTTCCTTAACGCCTGCGCACTAGTATTTGCGGGGAAACTCAGAGCGCCGGCAATTTTTGAATTCGCACGAACGGCCAACGTGGAGAGGGAGTAACCGTAGAAATAAAAAACGGGTGAGTTCTGGAATGCATTGTGGCAACTGGCATTTCAGTAGGGAGTTCGGGAGGAAGAAGCCGCGGATTGCTTCTGTAGGATAAATTGCAACGTACAGTACTACCTTTAGAGCAGGGGTCTCCAACCTTGGCAGGTTTAAGACTTGTGGACTTCAACTCCCAGAATTTCAATTGCCAAGGTTGGAGACCCCTGTTTTAGACAGTCGTGTGGTTTTTGAAAAGCGAATGGACTTATTGAAATCTCGGTGCTGGCATTAGGTAGCCATTAGGTGGCGTTTTCAGCCGAGGAAACGGTATTCAAAGGTTTAAGTGGAAGTGTGCTTCGCCATGTTTGGTTGAATAAAGGATCGGTTTTTTTACTATATTTTATTTGTTATAAAAATGTATAAGTCTCCCATCCCGCCAAGAGGCGACTCCAGGCGACTTAAAGTAAGTAAAAGCAACAGAATAAAGCATTAAAATATTACAATAACAAATATTGGCATTAAAATTAACTTTAAAAATTGACAAAAGATGGTGAGAAAGACTGCAAGCTGCCCGCAATTTGGCAGTTCGAATCTCATCAGGCTCAGGGTTGAGTCAGCCTTCCATCCCCGAGGTCAGTAAAATGAGGATCCAGATTGTTGGAGACAATATGCTGACTCTGTAAACCATTTAGCAGAGTAACAGAGTTGGAAGGGATCTTGCAGGTCATCTAGTCCAACCCCCTGCCCAAGCAGGAGATCCTACATCTGCCTCTACCTTTGAGATATTCCAGCTGCATCCTTTTTAAGACCAGGACAAGAACAGTACCAAAGTCTCCAGATTGCTCTAAAAAAGAATTTAAGAAATTTCAACATTGAGTTGATGGCACGTAATAAATGTATCCCTCTAACCTGATCAGGCAGGGAAGGGATTTGCAGTCAAACACACCTGGATAGCATAGGTTCCCTATCCTTATAGTACCATAAGTTCCTGAATTCCTAAAATCATTGGCTCAGGTAGGAATTTTACCCAGGGATCCAGAGAAGGAACTAACTTCTCACATTTTTCCTTCTTATTATGATAACATATATAATTCCTAATAAGTGAAATAAACATTAAAAGATTCTTGATTTGGCTGTATTTCCCCAACTTATACGTCTATAGTCTATACTATCTATAGTACACCGTAGGCTTGTTTGAAAGATCTTTGGGGGAAGTAATATAGGAACACCTTCCCTTCTTATAAGAAAAGTAGCCAGGTAAATTCTAGCCTCTTCATGTACATTATTGTTTTCTATGTAACTGAAATAATTATCTTGTTAAACTGCACACTCGACATGCAGTGCCGCCACCACCGCAGCATGGAGTACCTCCACATCACTTGAGGAGATCTGCTGCGCGACTACCTGGGCATCCCCAACACCGTTCATCTGCCACTACAAATTAGACGCATTTGCCTCTGAGGAGGCAGACTTTGGGCGGCGGGTGCTTCAGCAGGGGACGCGGGAGAGTGGAAATGCCAGCTAAATTTAGGGACCCACCCAAGGGACTGACTACTTTGATATGTCCCATCCTTGGAGGCTAGCTCCACCTACTATGGAGAAGGAGCGTTGTACTTCACTGATACGCCCTTTCTCATAGGGTGGTGCTAGCCTCCAAGTCCCCTCCCTGATTGTTTTTTATACTGTAGTTTATGGCTGGTCCATATTTCCTAGTTCTAGTTCGTTGTGTTACTGTTCTGAGAGTTACTTTTAAATGAGAGTTTTACTTTAAAAATAAAATAAAATAAATGGTGTATGCATGGGGACACACTTTGTACCTCTCAGAGACTCCTTAATGATTGGTGGCTGAACGAGCCCAGAGAAAAGCAACATTTGGAAGTGTGAAAAAGGTACATTGTGTAAATAGCCTATAGATCTGATTTTCGGTAACACTTGAGTTTGTGGATACTCCCATTAAGCATATCAGCATAGGATAAATTGTCAGCATGTGTTCCCCTTTTTTTTCAGCATATTGTTTGGTTAATATATCTTCTTTCTGTAAAGGTCTCCATGAAATTTTGTGCATTTTTCCAGGCATATTGTATTTGCATAAAGATCTGTCTGTATTTCAAATACATATTTTCTTAATATATAGATTTATTGGACATGTTTTTGTTTTGTTTTGTTGTTAAAAAAACAGAGAACTATAGTGTTGTTAAATTTGAAGATGTGTGAAAACTGAATGATAATTGCATGCCGGTTTGCTTATTAATCCTGGAAGTGCTAATTGGGTCAGTTTATATTAAAATGCAAACCAAACAAATTACTTATCCCTCCTTAATTCTAAACTGGAATTGCTAATGTTTTTCAAGCCTGAAGGGGAAAAAAAACCCCCATATCAGGAAGTCAGTTTTGAAGCCAATTGGATTACTTCACAGGTGACAACATTCTCAGCTATGCCTTTGGGCAGTAGAAGGAATTAGAATAGGTTTCTCAATATGGGTGACCCAGCAGTCACCTTTCGAATTCTGAGAACGTATTATGGGCTTTGTCATAAAAGAAAGCTGCCGTGATGGGACGTGGCATGCCATAAAACTTTTATCAGACATCCTACAAGGATGGTTCTGTAGGTTTAGCATCCTTTATCATTTCCCACAGATTTCTTTGTCAGATGGTGACAACTCCAAACAAAGCATAATTTGTATTTTCTATAAAATACCTCTGGAATTGATATGGGGCCTCAAGGCATTTTTTAAAAGAAGGATTATGCTTCGGACTGGTGGTCCAAAATTGCCCATTTCCAAAAGCCATGTCTTTGTAGACATAGTACACGACTTACAACCATTTGTTGAGTGTTCGTTCCAAGTTACAATGGCACTGAAAAAAGTGACTTATGACTGTTTTTCACACAATGGTTGCATCATCCCCCATGACCACATGATCAAAATTTGGATGTTTGACAACTGGTTCATATTTACGATGATTGCAGTGTCCCGGGGTCATAAGATTAAATTTGGCAAAGTACTGACAAGCAAAAGCTATGGGGAATCCAAATGCACTTCACAACCATGTACTAATTTAACAACTGCAGTGATTCGCTTAACAACTGTGGCAAGAAAAGTCATAAAATGGAGCAACAAGAACTACCTATATGTCTTATTCGGTGCCAGCTCAAACATTATGGGCTTACATTCTTATAGGGCTGATTAAACACCCAAAAGCAGTTTACGCTTTCCTTGATCTGGTACATATTTATTTCTTGCATTTATTGGTCTCCATCCCCATCCTCTTGTGCACAATGTATGTGACATACTATGGTCTCCTTGCCCTTGTGTCATCAACACATGACTCACACTATTTCAGACCAGCAGATTAATTTACAATGATTTTTGAACTCTTCATCTGATGATTTACAGAGCTTCTCTTTATGGGGAATTATCCCTGCCTCCCTCCCCTCCCCGCCAATAAACAATTCCAAGGTTCAACAATTTGGGACCTCCTTTTACCATAGCAACAGCAGTAAACTTGCCACTGGAGAAGTATATGTTAGAAGGTCATAGGCCCGCCTTGCTTGGCAATTTAGAAATGAAGGGCCTTTGAGTGGCGATTTATTATTTGAGTGGAAAGGAAAGGAAAGGAAAAGAAAAGAAAGAGAAGAAGGAAGCCAAGCCAAGTTTAAGGAAAACCTAAAGGTACAGATGGTAAGCTTGCTGAGAATTATGAATTAATCATCCAGTTTCCACAAATTACAGAGGGCTACCTGACAATTTGCTGGTCACTACAAGATGACTCACTTCCTGAGAATAAAGCTGCTTCGTGGAAGCATGGCACATTCACAATAACCCATTAAAACCTTTGATCGTTCCCCACTATTAGCTGTTTTCAATGCTTTTTAACTTACTTTATACACTGCATTAGGTGGGCACAGGTCACAAGCATATGTGGGTGTGAGAGACATACACATACACACACACACACAGAGAGAAAACAACACATTCCTCTCTCTTTTCTGACCATAAATCATACCTGTACCGGACTAGGATCTGTAAGTACTGTAATTTACATTAATATTATACTGCTTCCCCATAGCAAGGTTCAGTACATACAATAAGAACCTGGAGCCATGAGCTGAATTTTGCAGTTTATTGACTGTTAATGAGTTTTGGAGTTATTTGTGAGAGTATTTCAGTTCTACAGAAGCCTCTCTGTTCAATTTCAGGGATGTGGTTGTCTGAAATCTATGACATTCAGTTAAACTTAAGGCCTAGTTTCTTGATAGTGCAATTAATTTTGGTTTCATTGTATTTTCTGAAAAGCAACAGACCCTTCCTAAACTTGTCTTTCCTTCTTTCGTAAAGAAATATATTCATCTGGTTGATTTGACTTTTCTGTGTAATTTGTGGAAGGATTTTTCAGTGTTTCCTAGTCTTGGCAACTTAAGGTTGTGTGGACTTAAATTCCCAGAATTCTTGCTGACAGGGGAATTCTGAGAGTTAAAGTTCACACCTTAAATTAGCCAAGGTTGAGAAGTGCTATTCTAGATCACTTGGTAAATTATGTTATTATTTTATATCCTTTTCTTACCAATAAATATAACTTGATCCTGGATTAATAGCAATAGCAATAGTGCTTGATAGTGCTTTTATAGTCCTCTCTAAGCAGCTTACAGAGTCAGCATATTGTCCCCAACAATCTGGGTCCTCACATTACCCACCTTGGAAGGATGGAAGGTTGAGTCAACCTTGAGCCAGTGAAATTTGAACTGCCAAACTGCAGCTAGCAGTCAGTTGAAGTAACCTGCAGTACTGCACTCTAATCACTCAGCCACATATTTAGGTGAAAAGTTCTTAATTGTGGAAGCATTGTTAGTTTTACCAACAAAAACCAACAGAGGTTATGTTCCAGTGGCAGGTTGCTACCGCTGTGGCCCACTGTGCCGCTCCGGTAGCGGCCGCAAATAAACCAACGGCTCTGGTGCCGTAGCAACCGGACCGTTGCGGTCGCCATCTTTTTTTAATTTTTTGGGGCTTCTGCGCATTTGCAGAAGCCGAAATTTCACACGAGCACACTCGCTCGTGCAAGATTTTGGCTTCTTTTTGCTTCCTCACATGTGCGGAAGCAAAAAAAATCACTGAAATCTCGTGCGCGCGCACATTGTCTCGCAAGACAATGTGTGCACGCGAAGCCAAAATCTCATGTGCACACACGCTGTCTCGTGAGACTACGTGCATGCACAAGATTTTGGTGATTTTTTTGCTTCTGCGCATGCGCAGAAGCAAAAAACCTCCAATTCTCGCAGGAGCGAGCATGCATGCGCAGAAGCCAAAAATAATGCGAGTGGAAGGCTGCGTGCGCTGCCAGTTCCGATAGCGGCAGGTAAGTGGAACCCGCCCCTTTTGTGTTCCATAGGCAATCTAGGTGCTGCAACGATGAAAAATAATGAAATGTGCCTCATAGCATCACAGCACAAGTTTCAGGCTTTTGTACTTGGATCCAAATGTTGGATTTATTTACATAAGTCACATGATATGCTTTGCAACGTTATGACACATGTTTAATCACTTGCCCTCCTCCTGTCCTTGCTATGAATTTCTATGATGTCTAGCTTATCATGCAGATGTGAAAGGAGAAGTAGGATGAAAGTGAATTCCATTACACAACAAATTAGAGTAAACATAGGCATTTTGCTGCCATCAGATTTCATAACACCGCAAGTGTTAGCAACAGAGTCTTTTGATTCCTCTTTCCCTGCTCACAAAGATGCAAAAAAAAAAAAAAATCGGACAAAATGTGCAATTGAAATTTTGCACAAACAGCTGCATTTAAAGTTAAGTTTGAAATAAGTTCAAGTTTGTTTCAAATGAACACTTGGGGATTCATGAGCTGGTCTATCTAGTCTTATTCATACAAGATACAGACACATTTTGCCTTTATTTGGGATATCTTTTTCATCTCCACTATCTAGATCAGGGTTGTCAAACTCCCATCGTCACATCACCATGTCATATATCATGACTTTTTTCCCCTTCGCTAAACTGGCTGTGGGTGTGGCCAGCACTTGACACGTGCAGTCCACGAACCACGAGTTTGACCTCCCTGTTCTATATTATAATCATGTTATTTCCTGGGTTGAAGCCCACTTAAGCACTAACCTGTTCTGATGGGGTTCCAAACCCAGACAAGATCGACTAATTGCTGTTACTATCTGACAACGTCTAAATAAATACATAAAAAGTATAGAAATTCAGTTGTGACTCCTCCCTCCTTCATCTCCTTTATTTATTTATTTATTTTTATTTATTTATTTGTCAACAAGTGCAAGAAAACAGGATACATGAAAAAAATGGCACAAATAAATGGATACAGAG